>PVJX010020166.1:0-33768 GCA_004027295.1 Dolichotis patagonum | reverse complement strand
TGTTGTTTTTTTCTGCCATTCATTTACTTGCATGTTTCTTTGAGTTTATTTTCTAGTTTGTCATTTTACTCTAAATATCTTGTCTTTCTGAATCTACTCTGAATTTCATAACTCTATGAAATATTTTGATGTATCTTTAGATGTCCTCTAAGAACCTCTTGCTCTGATAGGCAGGGCTTTTGGAGGTAACTAAATCATAGAGCAATATAGCTGACTTGTTGTTGGGACATGGGATCTGATCATAAGAGGCAGGTCACTGAAACATGACCTAGAAGGGCATATCTTCCTCCCTGGTTAGTTACTTTGCTCTCTCTTTCTCTTCATCATGAGTAGCTTTCCTCTATCCAAAGCCTCTATCTTACTGTCTGTTTGTCTAAGCCTGCCAAACTCTAACCAAAACTTCTGAACTGTGAACCAAAATGAACTTCTCCTCTTTTAAATTGCAGATGTCAGTTATTTTGTGCCAGTAATGAAGAAAATGCCTAAGATATAAAGGAAAAATATTTAATTTGGTATTTTTAAGTGGGGCTCAGAGAAAATAAACTACTTGTCAAAGATCACAAAACTAAATCATGATAAAATAAGATTTAATCTCAGGTACTCAGATTTTAATTCCTTTCCTTTTCCTGTTATATTATAACATTATTTTTCAAGATTGAATATTTTGCTTTTTATTCTCACTTTCTTCATTCATATTACATGATTAAGAATCTCTCTCTCTCTCTGTCTCCCCTCTTTCTTTTTGATAATTTGGCACTTATTTTTCTTCTTTAATCTCTCTGTATTAATTTTTGTGATTTTTATCTCATCAAGTTGTTTTCTCTAAACATAAAAACTTAAAATTTTTATAATGAAAACACAGAAAGGAAGCCAGCATGTACTTCTCTAAACCTAGTTTTGAGTTACAGTATATATTAAGTGGCCTTTGTTTCTCCTTTATACTCGACTATTTTCATTAGATGCATGGCCCTGTGTTTATATTCAGACATTTGCCAATGTTAGGCAACATAGGAATGCTTAATGAAAGAACATAACACAAGTGACAAGCATCAGTGCTTTCCTTGTCTGGGTTTGAATCTAGGCTCACCATGTACTAGCTGTGTGACATTAGAGAAGTTAAACTTGCTTTTTAAAGTTCAGATTCCTTATTTATAAAATGATGTTGGTGAGAATAGTGGGGGTGGAATGGAGTAATGAAAGCATCTGCATTGCAGATTTCTTGTTATAACTAGATATGCTAGTATGTTTTAAAAACTATCATATATAGATGTTAGTCATTTTTGTGCCATTAGTAATAGTATTATCAATAGAAAGGGCACTATAGAGTCCTATTTTTAAAATTTGTGCTCAAGCCACTACATGTGTTAAGTGATGAAAAGAATAGTTCCTATATTTGGAGTTTGGCTAGGCTATTGCCAAGCATGTCAAAAGGCACAGTATCTTAGAGGTGCCCAGTGTGGAAAATCTCTTTTGTTCTCTCTGCTTTATGATCCACAATAGCTGCTGCTTTGGTGGTGCCTTTGACTGAGTATTTTAAGGCAATTGGTAGGATTAAGTTTCTCTAGGAACCACAGCAGGAAGAGGCCTACATGGATCTAGTAACAATGCAGTCTTCCTCCCATGCAGGTTAAGACTTACCTGAGGAGTTTGCAAATCTCTCTAGGTCCCCTTTACAAAGAACATTCTATGCTAAAAGGCTTGTCATGGATAGGGAATTTCTGTTGCCAATTACTTTCTAAAACAAAAAAAAAATAGAATTGGAAAATATATAGTGAGAGATTAAAAAATAAATATGTGTATTTAATGAATATGGACAGTGCATTAGAATGAATAATATACTCCCAAATCCCAGATCTTTATTCATGTTGATCCTTCCCCTTTTCATTCTCTTCTTAAGAACTGCTACTACTCTTCTAAGAACCCATTCAGTGTTTCTTTTAGTAATTTCTCATAGACTGTGAACCCCTGAGAGGCAAGTCATTTTTATCTGCCCCACTAACACTAAACCTGGCACATGAAAGGTATTTGACAGATGAATGAATCCAGCCCAGGTGTTTTCAAAGCATTGGAAGAAAGTCTCACTTTTTCATGTAATTCAACCACAATGTCTAATGTTTTCCTAAAAGGCTTTTATGGAGGCCTGGTCAAATTTTTCCCTTGTTTAAGGTACAAATCAAAAACCATACACAATCATGCTAAATTTTTCAAGTGTCCAGGCAATGTAAAAAGAGAAATATTATGTAGGCTGGAGAAGTAGAACCAAATTGGATCTGAATGTGACCAGACCTCACAGAGTGCCTGGCACTTCTATATCCTTAGGGATTAGTAAGATCCAGCTGACCTTGACCTTACGGAGACCACAGTCTTGCTGAAGATTAAAGCCATATTGAAAAGTAGACTCCATGTGAAGCTGAGTGTAATTACATTCAGAAAAAGAGTGGTAGTGTAGTAGACTTGGAAGAAAGAATGTGATTACCAGAGCTAGAAAGGCCAGAAAGTGCTTCCTAGCACAGGTGAAGCTCCAATAAAGCTTTAAAGTGTATTCAGGAGTTCTAGGGCAGAAAATTGCAGGTTAAAGACAAGGAATACTGATGAATATACAGTGTTGTGAGAACTATTTGATGGCCTATCTGGAACAAATGAATCATTTAAGAAAGCAGTAGCAAATATAAAACAAAAGTATAGTGAAAGATTCATCATTGAACCCAAACTGAAGTGTTTTGAGTTTATCCTTAACAGCATCCTTTTGAGAGATAAATGAATAAATTTATCAAAATAAATCTCATTCATGGTATCATATAGTTTAGGAAAAGAAAAGGCAGACCAGAGGGCAGAAATGTAACTCTTTTGCCTTTGTTAAGTGCATACTGTTTTTTAAGGAGATGGGGACTGTTGACATATTATTAGGGAAAGTTCATAATAATCCTTATTTTTTAGTACAGTGTACCATAGAGAATATATCTTTTGAACTGAAGTTAAAGTAGGAATCTGGGGTAACAATTTTTGTGCCTAACACATAAATAGTTGCTGAGACAGATGAAGGTAAGAGACTATAAAACAGATAGGAAGGAGCAGAGATCATACCTCTACATTGCCTTTTCTGCTATGATTCCACAAATGTAGTGTATTGATCAGGTACTGCCAATCTTTTAAAATGAAGAGATATAGAACAAAACTAAAGCCCTTGGGTCAAGCACCTTATCAGGGTTTTTGGATCCAGAAATACCTGGGTCAGAATCTTGGTTCATGTTGTTCGTGTGATTTCTGATATGTAACTTCACTTTGCTGAACTCTTTCTGACACATAAAATGGTAATGATAGTAGTGAATTTGAAGGTTCGTTTTGAGAATTAAAACACATTTGTAAACAATTTGATTTTCAAAGACTTGTTTTCCTAAGCAGGAGAAAATAAAGAACCTAAACCAGTCCTGTCAAGGGGAATCTCCAAGACTGAGACAGCCTCAGGCCATATCCTTGTACTGTTATCATCCAAGCACTGTAAGGAGGCTAAGAACCAAAGTAAATAGGACTCTGTAAATATAGATCAAAACATCCTCATTGACTGTCAGAAATAAAATTGTAGCAGCATTAAGGCACCCAGATGAAACACACCAGCACTTATCCACAGTGAAATCTATAAAGTGCTTTCGATTGCTCAGGGGATCTTTAGATATAACATCATTTTCTCTATCTTATGGATGACTTGGTCACCTCTGCTATGAATTTTTCATGAATCCCCTGACCCAGCAGCTCTTGCCTGTGGAGAGAGTAATACAGTATTGATTTCAGAGTTAGGTTTCTGCCTTTTCACCACAACAGGATTTTTGTAGCCTAGAAACCTCAATCCCCTATTACTCATTAGAGAGAGACTAGTGCAACTTTTCTTAGATCTGGAATTCAAGAGGCAAACCATGTAGCTACTGGTGTCAAAAATGGCCTTTGTAGTGGAATTAACTGATCTCAATAATGAGAGTAGCTGTTATTAAAACTTCCCTAATTGAGCCAGTAGAGGTAGGATTATAGAGGAACCCAAGAAGACTTCTGTCTCCTTTGTCTCTCACACAATTAGCATATTTTTCTAGGTATACCTGGATGAGCCTATTAAAATATATCAGAGGCTAAAAAAGAGAAAATAAATCCAACAGGAAAATGCAGTTCATCTTTTAGTATTTTTACTTCTGTATAATTTTTGGAATAGATGTCTAGATGGTTCTTATTTTTGGTGGTCCTTGGTCATATAAGAGAAATGAAAGGAGGTCATGCTGTTGGTAGTTTTTATTTAAACTGCTTTTAAAGAAATCAAAAAATCCATATCTTACATCCTGTGAAAACTGATTTTTGCCATTGCCATGGTAACAAGACTTTTAAAAGAGAGTTAACTGAAATTTAGCTGCATATATTATTTCTTTGTGATTCATACTTTATATAAATGCAAATGTCACACTTATACATGTTTTATACTACCATTTAGCCTTAATTGAGCTAATATTTTCCTTAATTAAATTTTGTACTTTGGATGTTTTTTCTTCTCCCCTCCTCCTCGGACCCCTTTTCTGTGGACTCATCAAACTATCAAACTGTACATTTCGACTGGCTGACATGCAATTTAGCAAACTGTCACACAGGAGATCAGTTGTCTCAGTCTAAGACCTCAACAAAACATTTCTGGAATACTGCATGTCCTGCCTAGAAATTCAGCTACTCCACCACTCCAGTAGAATATTAATATCTCATTCTTTCACTTTTCTATTCCCTCACCATTTGGCTATCTCTTAAGACTGAAAAGCTGTATATCTAATGGAGAAAACATCACCAGTGCATCCTTGAGTAAAATGCAGGCTTCACTACTTAATGGTTTTGTGTCCATGGGCAAGTCCTTTAACAGAGTTTTGACACAGCCTTGTGACACGAAATTTTCTCATGGGTTCTACAAGATATAATAATATAAAGCCCTTTTGTCACAGAGCTTTTGTGAGAATTAAAACATTGTATTTTGTGCACCACTCGATAAAAGATACATGTTCAACAAATACTACTGTTATCATTTTATTGTTACAATAATGGTTAAGGGATTAAGAGAAAATATTATTCACCGATAGCTTTGTATTTGTGTGGATCTGATTATCTTCTAAGGATGAAGACTGAAACTCCAAGTGTAGCATATTATTCCTGAAAGGGATGACAGCTTTTCTTTTTATGCTTCATAGAGTAAAAGGGAATACAACTAACAGAGAAGGTAATGAAGAAGAGAGAGCAGTTAGAGCTAGTGAGACCCATTCGAACAACCCCCAGATATTTTGAACAAATCTATAAAGTGGTTGCATAAGTGAAGTATGTATATATGTAAGAGAGAAAAGTGGTCAAGGTCTGAAATTTGCACTCTGATTAAAGTAGGCTAGATAGAAATAGGCTGATAGACATACATCTTGCTGACATAGTACTTGAAATAAGGGGACATTCTGAAGGATTCAAAGCTCTGAGATTTCAGAAAAAAAGGCATATATATTACCTTGTCTGAAGCTGGATGCAATGTGTTGGAGGGATATTGTCCAGTCTATCTAATCTTTAAGAGCAAAAAAAATGCCTCATTGAAACACTGGGATTACATAACAATAATGAAAGTCATTACATGTACTGTTTCTCTTTTAATATTTATATCTTTAATCCATTGTTATTTTAGTTTAGTTAATCTTCTGCATTTGGAAAGCCAGTTTTTCTGCACTATTTATTAAAGAGGCTATCATTGTTCCAGGATAAGGTGGCTGACCATGTGTGGAGTTGTTTCTGTGTCTTCTAGTCTGTTCCATTGATATTCAGGTCTGTTTTATTTGTTAGTGCCATGCTGTTTTCATCACAGCAGCTTTGTAGTATAATTGCAAGCAAAGGATTGTGATGTGCCCTACCTTGCCTTTGTTGCCCAGAATTGTTTTTGCTACTCGAGGTCTCTTCTGGTTCCAAATAAATTTTAGGATTGTTTTCTCTAATTCTTTGAAGTATGCTAATAATATTTTAAATGATATTGCATTCAATCTGCATAATAGTTTTGGAATATGGCCATTTTCATGATATTGATTCTTCCTCCTCAAGAACAGGAATACCTTTCCATTTTGTGATTTTTCTTTGCTCTTTTTCAGAGTGCTGTGGTTTTCAATATAAATGTATTTTACTACCTTCGTTAGATTGAATTCTAAGTATTTCATTTTTACTGCTATTTTGAAAGGTGAGGTTTTTTTTAAAAAAAATCTTTCAAGGTGAATTTGTGATTTGTGTAGAGGAATGTTATTGCTTTCTGAGTGTTGACTTTGTATCCAGCTAGCCTTCTGGATCTGTTCATTAAATCTAGAAGATTTTTAGTGGCATTTTTGGGGCATTCTATGCAGAATATCATGCTTCCCATAAGTAATTTACTCTTTGTATTTCTTTCTCTCATCTAATTTCTCTGGCTAATATTTCAAAAACTGTGTTCAATAGGAGTGTTAATAGCAGACATTCTTGTCTTGTTCCTGATGTTAGAGTGAAAGATTTCAGTTTTCACTGTTTGGTATGATGGTTTGTCATAGATGGCTTTTATCAGATTGACATAGTGTCCATCTTTTCCAATTTTCTGTAAGGTTTTTTGTCATGAATAGGCATTGGACTTTGTCAAATTATTATTTTCTGAATATATTGAGATGATCGTGTGTTTTTTGTCCTTGGGTCTGTTGATATAGTTTATTAATCTATTGATTTATGTGTGCTGAACCATTTAAAGATGAATTCTATTTTGTCATGGTGTGTAATCCTTTCAATGATTTGTTGCATTTATGCACTTGATCTTGCCAAAATGCTGAGAAGTGATTTTTGCTGCATTCTGTTTGCCAGTATCTTACTGAAGATTTTTGTGTCTATGTTCACTAAGGAGATTGGGCTGTAGTTCTCTTTTTCAGTTGGGTTTTTCTCTAGTTTTGATATCAGAGTCATGGCTGCTTCCAGGAATGAGATTGGGAGTAATACTTCCCTTTCAATTTCATTATTGTTTGAGGAGTACTGGTAGTGGATCTCTAAATTGCTTATAGAATTCAATATTGATCCTTCATGATCTGGTATTTTCTTTGTTTATAGATTTTTAATTACATCTTCAGTTTCGCTGACAGATACTGCATTATTTAGAGTTTTTATATCTTCTTGATTGAGCTTTGATAATTCATATGTATCCAGGAATCTATCCATTTCTTGTGTTTTTAGTCTTATTTGAATACAGTTTCTCGAAGTAGGTATTGATCATCTTTTGGATTTCTGCAGGATCTGTTGTGATTTTGCCCTTTTAATTCCTAATTGCATGGATTTGAGTTTTTTCTTTCCTTTTTTGAAAAGGTTGACTAAGGGTTTGTCAATTTTATTTAACTATCAAAGAATCAACTCTGTGATTTGTTGATTCTTTGTATTTTTTTCTTAATTCTGTTGCATTAGTTTCTGCTTTGATATTTATAATTTCCAGCTTTGTATCAAATTTGGGCTTAGCTTGCTCTTAATTTTCTAGAAGGTGGAGGTTCAATATTAGGTTGTTTATTTGAGCTTGCTCTGTTTTTCTAATGTGGGTATTCACCACTATAAATTTCCCTTATAGGATTGTGACCTAAAAGTTCCAGTATATTGTATAGACATTATCATTTAATTTTAGAAACTAATTTTTATTTGCATTTCATCTGTGACCCATTGGTTGCTCAGGAGATTGTTATTTAATATCCATGTGTTTATGAAGTTTTCGTGGTTTCTTTTGCCATTGATTTCCAATTTCATGGCTCTATAATCTGATAATATACATGAGATAATTTCAGTTCTTTTGCATCTACTTAACCATTTTCTATGAGGTAGTATGTGCTCTATTTTGAAGAACGTCTTTGTGCAGTTGAGAAAAATATGTATTTTGATACTGTGAGTGAAACATTTTGTAGACATCTACTAAGTCCATTTCGAGAGTTTGGTTCACTTCTGATATTTCTTTGTTGATTTTTTGTCTTGTTGATCTGTTTGTTTGTGATAGAGGTGAATTGAGGTAGCCTGTTACAATTATATTAGTGCTTATTCTGTTTTTCATATCCATTAATATTTGTTTTATATAGTTGCAGGCCCTGGTATTATATATATATATATATATATATATATATATATATATATATATATAACACACACACACACACACACACACACACACACACATACAGACGATTGTTATGTCTTCGTCTCTTCAATGTTCCTTTAGAAATATGTAGTGACCTTTGTTGTCTCTCTTGTTCAGTCTTAGATTGAAATCCATTTTGTCTGCAAATAGAACAGCTATCCTTGCTTTTGGGGTGGTGGGTTCTTGTCACATCAAGTATTTTTTTTTTTCTGTCTTTTGACTATGAAAGTCATTTTTACTGGCTTGCTCCATAGACCTTAAAAAGGCTCTTTTGGAACAACTTTTTTCTAGAAAGAATGTTTTCTTTTTCTAGAGTCAGACATTTCCCTTTTTGTTTCTTTCAGAGTATCTCAGTCCATAAGGTTGGGAATAGGCACTTCATTTCCCTCAGATGGATCCTTAATGGATATTTCTTCCTAGTATCTCTTATCTCTTTTCTCTGCCTTTCACTCCTTTCCCTCTGTTCCTCAGCCAGGTGTTTGGCCTTTTTATCCTTAGCTCAGGATGTATCAACTAGAGCAGGAGTTGGAAGGCTCATCTGGAATCATATATTGGCTCTGCCATTGACTACTGTAGCTATGTAAGCTTTTTTTAAAAAAAATTTGCACATGTTTGCAATATGCAGTTTATAGTCATTTTGGTAGTGGGTACATTTTTATAGTACAGCTTGATTCTTTTTCTAAATCCTCTTCCCTTGTCTACCCCTTCACTCCCTCCTCTTCTAATTTTCTTTTCTCCATTTTCATTCATGTTACTATTATTAACTTTAGCTTCTCTTTATGATGTATATGTAATGCTTACTTTCCTTAAGGTTGTAGGTTCCTGTACATAGTATATCTTTATTCTTTATTTCCCTGTTTCCTTCCCTCTCCTCTTGTCCTTGTTCTCCTAGACCCCTTCCTTTTTGTATGAGATCCATAGGCTTTTCTCCTTCTAGCTGTTGTTCTTTATGATTTTTGATCATACTTGTCTTATTCAAATGAGATATAACTAGTATATTTAAGCTTGTGTGTCTGGTTTATTTCAGTCAATGTTATATTTCCAGGTGAATCCATTTTCTTATAAATGTCTCAAATTTGTCCTGTTTCATAGCTGAGCAGTATTACAGTATGTATAGATATCATATTTTCTTTATCCAGTTATCTGTTGATAGATATACTGACTGCTCCCAGGATTAGCTATTAAGAGTTGTGCTGCTATAAATATTGTTATACATGTATGAGTGTAGTATGATATCTTCAACTCTTTAGGGAAGATACATACAAAGAGGTAGGTCAATATATATGGAATTTCTAATTTTACTTCTTTAACAAATCTTCATACTGATTTCCATAGTGATTGTACTAGTTTAGGTTCTCAACAATAATGTAGAAAATTTTCTTTTTTACACTTGATCTTAGCCAAAAGGCCGAGAAGCGATGAAAATTTTCTTTTTTTAAAAATTTTCTTTTTTTTAACCATAGCCTCACCAGCACTTGTTATTTTTCAATATCTTGATGATTCTCATTCTTTCTGATATAAGATGGAATCTTAGTGTTTTTTTAATTTGCCTTTCTCTAATGCCCAGAAATGCTGAACATTTCTTTCAGATATTTTTTTGGCTATTTGTACTTCTTCTGTGAATAACTGTCTATCTATTTCACTTGCCTATTTCATGATTGAGTCTCTTATTTTACATGATCTAATATTTTAAAGCTCTTTAGATGTTTTAGATATTGGTCATCTGAAAAAACTTAGCTAATTTTTTTCATTCTGTAGGCTGTATTTATCTATCTCTTTGCTGAACAGAAGCCTTTTAATTTGATTTAATCCCATTTGTTGATTCTTGCTGTTACTTCTTGTGCAATTGCAATTCTATTTAGAAAATCCTTTCCTGCAACTATGACTTCAAATGTTTTATCTATTTTATTTTCCAGTAGGCTTGATCTTACTGTTTTAATGTTTAGAACTTTGATCCATTTTGATTTTAATTTAGTACATAATGAGAGATATGGGTCTAGTTCAAGTCTTCTACAAATGGTTACCCAGTTTTCCCTGCACTATTTGAATAGGCTGTCTTTCCTCCACTATATGCTTTTGGCCCATCTGTCAAAGATCACATAGCTGAGTTTGTTTGGGAACTCTGTTTTGTTCAGTGAACAACATGTCTATTTTTATCTCAGTACCATTCTCTTTATTACTGCTGCTTTGTAGTATAGTTTGAGGTCAGGTAATATGATGGCTCCTGCTTTTTGCTCTTGTTGTCCAAGATTAGCTATGTAATCTTGGGAAAAAGATTCCTGGTAATCTTTTTGGTTTTCTAATTCCTCATTTGTAAAATTTGACAGTGTGTCTTCACTTGAGGAATTTTTGTAATAATTAAATGAATAATGTATTTGAAGCCCTCAGCCTGACTCACCTTATGAAGGTTAGTTTATTGTATTTTCCTTCATCTGGAATTTTTTTTTAAATTTAATTTAATTTTTTTTTTTTTTTTGCTATCAGAGATTGAACTCACAACCTAACGCTTTCCGGGTTGGCACTTAGGTCACTGAGCTAAATCCCCAGCCCTTCATCTGGACTTTAACAATTACTTCCTGTGCTCCTTGAAGATAGAATATGGCACTCTTCTGCCCATACCCTCTTCATAGCATATCTATCCCATGATAGGGGAAGACCTTGCTCCATTTTATATGCCATCTTTTTTTTTCCCCTTCTGTGTACTTTAGTCATATTTATTGGCTTAGTCCAACTAGTTGGATATTCCAGTCTTTCCATTCTCTGAGTTTTCTCTAATGCAGTTCCTTCTGTTTGAAGATGTTCTTTTTCTTTTTATTCTTGGCATGTTTTTACTGGTATATCAAATGTACAGCTTGAGATGATGATGCTTCTGGACAAACATCAAGTTAAGACCTCATTTTATGTTCTTCTTGTACCCTGTGCTTTTCCAGTGCACAATTTTCATACTTCCAATCATTTAATTAATTAAAATTACTCACTTCATTTCTTTTTATGATACATTGAACCATACTTCCATCTATCCATTTATTGTTGTTTGTTTCTTACAAAATATTTATTTTTTATTTTAAAAAACAAAACAGAAAAATGATAGAAATAATACAGAATTTTTTTTAAAAAAAGTAAGAAATCAACACTAGTTAATATATTGCATATTGTTGTCTTAGAAGTAGTTGTTTAGGTTATAAGATGTATGCATAAAATGATCAAATATTCATTTCTATATCCTACACTATTTGAGGAAGAGATAACATCTACTTTATTAGTGTATCTGTAATGCTAAGTATAGTGCCTGAACTGTAAAAATAAGGCTTGTGTAAAGGCTTCTTAGCTGACTGATTAACATTATTCAGCCCAACTGAAGATTGGTGCCACCTGAATAGATTGGTAAGCACATTTGAACTCTAAGACCACGGGAGTCATGACTTAAAGCTGATTTACTGAGAAAAGCAGCATTGCATGCTCTTTAGTATACACACATTCATTTTTCATTTTTAAAAAACCTCCTCTTGTTTCATTAGAGAATTATTTTCTACATTCCTTGCTACAGAACATTCATCTGAAAACTATTTTTGAGAAGCACTTTTTACTATGTCCTCTTCTGGGAGAGTCACAATGAATGTAAGCACTTTTATTGTTTTGAAGTAGTAATGAAAATGTACCAAAGTCAACCTAGTGTTTCAAAATGTATCTGATTATTGGTATCCTTTTTGTCTGAACACTTGTTAGCATTTGGTGTGATATAAAGCATAAGGAATACTTCAGGACAAGTGCCTTGCCTTCATTTTAAATTGTGAGATATCTACCAAGGATGTTTGAATTCAAATGTTTCAACTAAACAGAAAGTAAATGTCTTCTCATTAACAAAATCTTTCAGTTGAAGATTGATTAAATCTTAATTTTGGAAGATCCTTGGAGTTTTTGGAGCTGAAATGAGGTGTTAGTGTTTTGCATATGAAGGAGAAGGACACCAGCATTTCCAGCAGGAGTGCCCTATAATAGTTCAAGTCAAGTTTCTGAAAGCAGATTGCGTAGACATGGTTTTAGCTTTGCCACTAATTGCCTTTTGCATTTTCTCCCAAATTTGCAACCTTCCTTTGCTTGTTAGCTGTATCTCTGGTGCAATGAGAATACAAGCTAGATTGCCAGCTCTTTCAAGGGTGGTGAGAACAGATGAGGGATACAGGTAGAGCTTGCACCAAGGCACTGTCTGCTTGGGAAATAAGCATTTTATTCTAAATGTCTTAGGCTTAACTATTCTGGAAGAAATGGTGGATAAGGAGAGGGAAAATATGACATCCACCTAGGACTGTGATATATAGTATTAGTAACATATCTTATAGCTGATGAAAGCTGTATTTGTACTTTTTTTTTTAACACAAAGTGTGCATTCTAAAGCCTTTTTTCTCACTCATTCATGATATGAGATAATTGCATTTTTGGATTTCAGTATCCAATAAGAGAAATCACCTGTCATGTCCAAGAGAAAACACAATTAAAGAAATGAAGGTCCCAAATCTCTGTTCTGAATATGTCATTCTTTTCCACAAATGTCAGTGACTCACAATAGTCAACAGAAATGTTTCCAAGATGGAGTTCTTCAGACACTATGTGATTTTTAGATGTTCCTTAAAAATGTTTCATAGAGAAATTGTTTGTGAAAATAGAACCTTAATGAAAATTAAGAAGGCTATTCTGTAGACATTTTGAAAAAAGTATATATCATTGTAAAATATGCCTTGAACAATAGTATAAGAGGAAAAATAAATTTCCTTAATCTCCTGTTACCTGGGTATCTAGTTCCCTCCCTGAAAGCAACCAATGATATTAGCCTTCTAAATTATTATATAAAAATCATTATGTATATATATGTATATATATATATATTTTTTTCTTGTATACTTCATATACAAGTATTTACATCTGTGTATTTTCTCACATCTGTATCTGTATGCTTTAATATTAGCATACTCTTATTTAGCACTCTGGCTTTTTTATTGAGCAAGCAGTTTGTGAAGAATAATACTAACTAGTATTTTTAGAGTACTATGTGTCACATACTCATTTAAGGACTTTATAAAATTCATTTAATTATCATAAATATAGGTGATAGATAATATTTTTATTCCCATTTACCAATAGAGAAACATTGGAATGGAAAGATGATGTAATTTACCTTATGCCATACAATAATGGCAGCACTGGGTCAAATGATGACCGTCTGATTCTAGAACACTTTCTTTACCACTATACCTATTCATTGCTATAGGTATGTAAGTTATTTCTGCCTTATATTTGTATTAATTGCATAATACAGTGTTATAGAAATGTACTGCAAGTTGTTTAACAAGGTCTTTGTATTTATATTTTCTGTATAGATAAAGATAATTGCTCCCAATATTAGCATTGGTATAAACAATGTTATATTGAATATTTTTGTGTAGAGCAAATATACCTCTAGGGTAAGTTGCTAGAAATAGAATTGCTGAATTTAAGAACAGGTACATAAGCAGTGTCAAATTGTCTTCTATAAAACTGTATTATTGAGCCAACTGTGGTCATGTATCTCTGAAAGAGAACAAAGTAACCAACTCCGTCCTGTGATCCAGTGAGCAGGGCTAACCCTTTCTTGTGAGCCAGTGGCAGCAGTGTGTCCCAGGAAGAGAAGCAAGAAGCTGACTCCTTCGTGTGAGCCGTGGTAGTCCTTGGCTGGGCCAACACTTTCCTGTCAGCCAGCTGGCATGTAGGTTGGAAGACAAGAAGTGTTGAGTACCACTGCCACCTGTAAGCAACCAGCTGATTCAGAGAAACACAGGCTGAGTTGATAGTCACTGAAATAAAAAAAAAAAACTTAATGCCTATACTGTTTGATTGAATTTGCAGGCCAAAATCCAGTAGTCTGAGCATCTATTTAGAGGCTAACAATATGCAATATAGTAACTGTGGGGGATATCCTTCTGAAGGTAGTAGCCATTGTTAATTCCTTATTATCTTGTTTTAAAGTCCTATATCACTTTCATTGTTTTGTTTTATTTTGTTTGATTTTTTTATTATATCTGATGACATGGACATCTATTTCAAAAATAACAAGATATATTATGGTAACCATTGTTGATTTCCTATTATCTTGTTTTGAAGTCCTGTATCGCTTGCATTGTTTTTGTCTGGTTGGTATTATTGTTTTGTTTTGCTTGATTTTATTATGTCTGATGGTATGGGCAGCTATTTTGAAGATAACATGAGACACTATGGTAGCCATTTTTGATTTCCTATTATCTTGTTTTGAGGTTATGTATCCTTTTCACTATTTTGTTTTGATTGGCTTTATTGTGTTTTATTTTGTTTGATTTTATTCTCTTTAAAATAAAAATTTATACATAAATAAAATTGTATTATGATGAACCCAATGAAATTGGTAATTTTATAAGTTAAAAATGGGAACATTAGCAAGTTCTCATAGTTCAATCACAATTCAGTAATATTTATTCATACTTCCACAAATTGCCAAACTAAAATGGGAGGCATTGGAGCAGTCTGCTTTGGTTCAAGTATAAATGGATTGATTTGCTAAAGGGAATTTTAAAACAATAATAAAACAGACTAAATGCTAGTTTCTATAGGTCACAGGAAAGTAACAATTCTAAGCATGGTGAAAAAATATTTCATCCTGACAGAGATGGTTTTTCCAGTCACCTTTCTTGGTCCAACTATTGCTTCTTCCAACTATACATGTATGTAAATTTTAGAGCCTTCTGAAATGAAATTTCAGTTGACTAATCTTTTTAGGGGCCTTCAAAAGTTATCAGAGTATATTTTGTCTTCTCAACCAAAACCCTGAAATAAAAGAGAGCTGGAGTGATGTATTTCAAGCTTAAAAGAAAAGAATCTTCAGTTCAGAGTGAACCTCACAAAACTACCCTTCAAAGTCAGTGGAGAAATAAGACATTTCCATGACAAAGAACAACTTATGAAATTCATGACCACCTAACTGTATCTTCAGAATATTTTGAAGGATATATTAGAATGAGAAAATGAAGGCCCCAAACACAAGAACAACAATAGAAAGAAGCCACCAGGTAGGGTAAGCAATTAAACAGAGAAGAAAGACAGTGGACCAATAACAGGAAAGTAACATAAAGAAGATAAGCTGACACATAACAGTTATAACCATCAACATAAATGGTCTCAATTCACTCATCAAAAGAAGCAGACTGGAAGAATGGATCAAGAAAACATATTCTGCATTCAAGAAACACATTTTACCCCCAAAATAATTCATAGACTAAAAGTCTAGGGATGGAAATCAATATTCCATTCCACAGAAAACTAGATAAAAGCAGAGGTAGCTATTATATTTGCAGACAATATAAACTTTAAGCCAAAATTGATCAGAAGAGACAAAGAAGGTGATTACATACCTGTTAAGGGAAAAATCCAATAGGAAAATATAGCAGTTATAAATATATATGTGTCAAATACTAATGCACCAAAATACATAAAAAAATATTAACAGACATGAAAAACCAAATAAGCACTGACACATGGTAGTGGGGGACCTTAATACCCCACTCTCATAAATAGAAAGATTAACTAAACAAACAGTCAACAAAGATATATCAGAATTAAACCAAGCCTGTGAACAAATGAATTTGATAGAAGTCTACAGAGAACATCAGAATACACATTCTTCTCAGTTGCATGTGGGATGTTCTCCAGATTAGATGACATATTAGTGTATAAAAAATGCTTGAATAAATGTAGAGGAACTGAATTTATGCCATGCATACTATGTGACCATAGCACAGGGAAACTGGAAATCAGCACCAAAAGAAATCACAAAAACCTCATAAACACATGGAAATTAAACAACGTAATTCTGAAAAACCAATAGATCTATAAAGGAATTAAAGCTTAAGTTAAACAGTATCTTCAATGAAACAGAAATGCTGATGCAACATACAAGAACCTATGGGCAGCCCTATGAGGAAAATTTATAGCAATGAACTATAAAAACAGAAATGATCTCAAAACAGAAAAACAGAATGATCTCAAAGAAAACCTAATGTTGAACCTCAAACTGCTAGAAAAATAGCAAATCAAACTCAAAGCTCATATGAAGGAGGATATTATAAAGATAAGAGCAGAAATTAAGCATTTGAGACTAAGAAAACAATAAAAAGAATCAATGAATTGAAAAGTTGGTGCTTTGAATGAATAAAATTGAGAAACAACTAACCAACCTCATCAAAAAGAGGAAAGAAAAAGCACAAATTCAAACAATTAGGAGTTAAAGGGGAGAAATCACAATGGATCTAACAGAAATCTCAGAATATCATGAGTAACTAATTTGAGAAATTGTACTCCAGTAAGATGGAAATCACAGAAGAAATGGACAGGTTTATAGAAACAATTGAATTGCCAAAACTAAATCAAGAATATATAAATATTCTAATCCAGGGATTTAGCTCAGTGTCATGAGTACTCGCCCAGCAAGTGCAAGGTCATGAGTTCAATCCCTGGGGAAAAAAAAGAATATATAAAGATTCTAAATGAACTGATATCAACCAATGAAATTGAAATGTAATAAAAATGTACCAACAAAGAAAAGTCCAGGCCCTGATGGTTTCACTATGGACTTCAAGAAATGTAGATGGGAACTTGTGCCACCAATGCTGAAAATCTTTTAGAAAATTGAAAGGGAAGGGCTGGGGATTTAGCTCACTGTTTCAAATGCTTGCTTGGTAAGTGTAAGGTTTTGAGTTTGATCCTCAGTACCAAAAAAAGAAAAAGAGAGATGCTAAAGGGATGGTCAAGGTCCATTTACAGTTATAAAAGAAATGGCCAGGGCTTACTGAGTATTTAAGGACCTTAGAAATTTTAAGGCTGGGGGTTTATCTCAGTGGCATAAGCACCTGCCTGGCAATTGTGAGGTCATGAGTTTGATCCCTGATACAAAAAAAAAGTAATAGTTTCAAAGTTATTCCTGCAAAAAAAGTAATAGTTCCAAAGTATACCCTGTTTCCAGAACCAGAGAATAACCCAACCAAAAAAGAAAACTACAGAGCAATCTCCCTAGTGAGTATAGACACAAAAATAAGATACTGGAAACATCATGTAACAAATAAAAAATCATCCATAAGAGTATACACCATGTCCAAGAAGGGTTCTTTCCAGGTATGCAGGGATGCCTCAACATACACAAATCAATAAATGTAATACACTATATTAACCCAATCAAAGACAAAAATCACATGATCATTTCAATAGATGGAGAAAAACTGTTTGACAATGTACAACAACCATTCATAATAAAAACCCCACAGAAAATTGGAATAGATGGTCTGTACTTCAATCTGATAAAAGCCATCTATGACAAATCAACAAGTAACATCATACTAAATGTTCAAAAATTGAAAGATTTCATTCTAAAATGAGAAACAGGACAAAGATATCCACTGTCATCACTTCTATTCATTATAGTTCTGGAAACATTAGCCAAAGCAATTAGACAAGAAAGAGAAATAAAAAGAACATGGATAGGAAAGGAAGAAGCTAAATTATCATTATTTGTAGATGACATGACGCTGTACCTAGAAGACCCAAAAAATGCTACCAAAAAGCTTGTGGATTTAATAACCATATTGAGCAATGTACCTGGATACAAAGTTGACAGTTAAATATGGATAAAATTCCTGTACATAAGCATTAATCTCACAGAGGGAGAAACTACATCCTTTACAATAACGTCCCCAAAATTCAACATTTAGAAATCAATTTTAAAAAGGAAATAAAAGATCTATACAATGAAAATTACAGTACTCTGATAAAAGGAGATCAAAAAGGATATCAGAATGTGGAACGGTATCCCTTGCTCATGGATTGTAGGAACTATCATAATGAAAATGACCATACTCTTTGAATTGTTACACAGATTTAATACAATCCCAATCAAAATACCGTGAGCATACCTCGCAGAATTAGAGATTAGACTCTTAAAATTTGTTTGAAACCAGAAGAGACCTAGAATAGCAAAAACAATTCTGGGCAACAATTACAAGGTAGGGCGGGGCATCACAATCTCTGACTTGAAATTATACTACAAAGCCTCTGTGATAAAACCGGTATGATAATGGACAAAAAAATTCTAATAATCAGTGGAACAGAATAGAAGATGTAGACAGAACTCTAAACCCACTTAGTCACCTTATGTTTGACAGAAGAGCCAAATGTGTTCATTGGAAGAAAGATAGCCTCTTTAATAAATGGTGCTATAAAAACTGTGTCTCTATATACCTAAAACAAAAGCAGACCCATGCCTATCAACATGCACTAAACTAAAGTCAAAGTGGATCAAGAATCTAAATATTAAAACAGAAACATATACTCTAGTAGAACAGAAAATAGATAGAAATTGTGATGACATAGCTATAAACAGAGACTTAATAAACAAAACCCAGATTTTACTGCAAATACTACAAAAAATCAACAAATGGGACTCACTTTATTAAAAATATTGTACACAACATAAAACAATCACCAACATAGTGAAAAGACAACCAATTATGTGGAAAAAATTATAGCCAGTTGTCCCTCAGACCAAATACTTATATCTAGAAGAAAGAACTGAGAATAATCAGGCCTCCTAAATTCAAAGACTCAATCCAAAAATGTGCATCTGAGATGAATATACACTTGTCAGATGAAAAAATGCTTAATGATTAATAAATATATGAAATGATTAATAAATATATGAAAAATGATTAATAAATATATGAAATGATTAATAAATATATGAAAAAATGTTGAACATCATTGGTCACCTGAGATATGCAAATTAAAACAACATGGGAGATTCCACTTCATTACAGAAAGAATGACTATCCATCCTCAAGAACTCAACCAGTAGCAAAAGCTGGTAGGGCTTCGGGGAAAATTGAAGCCTTCTACAGTTCTGGTGGGAGTGTAGAATGGTGTAACCATTGGGTAAATCAGTGTTGAGACTCCTCAGTAAACTAGAATTAGCAGTCCCTTTCGACCCAGCTATTCCAGTTCTGGGTATCTTCCCAGAAGAATTACAAATATGATACCACAGCAATATATGTGCACCCATATTTACAGCAGCATGATTTGTAATAGCTAAATCTTGGAAACAACCCAAATGCTCATCAAACGAGGAGTGGATAAAAATAATTTAGCTTTTTATATAATGGAGTACTATTCAACCAGAAGGAAGGATAAACTGGAGACTTATAGATAAATGAAAGCAATTGAGAACATACTCATTAGTGAAAGAAATCAGACCAATATGTTTAAACATTATAGAATGTCACTAGTATGAGAAGGTGAACAAGTAAATAGGATCCAAAATGTTCAATAGATATCGTCAATTATTGTCAGTTGTTCAAAAGAAACGAGAAACTGTCATGGGGGAAAAGAGAAATGAAGGAAGGGAATATATATATGTTCAAGATAGATAATGTAGATATACTGCTATTTTCTCTTAGTTCATTGAAAAGAAAATTTTGTTTGGACAATATCTCATGCTTATATCTTGTACACTGAGTATCTAGTCTGAAGATAACAATATGCAATTCATTAATTATTGTTACTTTCCTATTATATTGTTTTAAAATTGTTTTATTTTTTTTCTTTTTATAATAGTAATCAAAAGAAAAAATACTGAAAGTTATTAAAGAGAAAAAGTAAGTAATTTATAAGGTTAAACCTATCAGAATAATAGCAGATTTCTCAATACAAAATTTTAGGTCAGTATAGCTTGGAGGAGTGTATCAAGTCAAAAAAAAAATTTCCAGTGTACATTCTAATATACTAACAAAATATCTTTCAAAATTTAGGGATAAATAATTTCCATGACAAAGACCCCTTTAAGAAATTTATAACATGTAGGCAGTTACATTTTGTGCTAAAAAACATTTCATTGTGTGTATGTAGTGCATTTTGGTTATTTATTCACCAGTTGATGGACACTTGGATTGTTTTGAGTGTAGATTTATTATGAATAATGCTGGTATTGCTATTATATGTTATAACTAAATCATAATAGCATAATAATTTTGGCTTTGGGCAAAAATCTGATCAGTCATGCCTATCAGCAGCTATAAGGGTTTCCCTACCATGACTCACTGGGGGAAACTGTGCTTCTCATACTAGACTTGGCGTATAATGACTCAAGTTTATCCTTTGTATGGCAGAATTGTATTTCATTGTGTATAAATACCACATTTTCTTTATCCACTCATCTACATATAAACCTCTATGTAGGTTCCATAATCTACATATAAATCTATATGTAGGTTCTAAGATTTAGCTATTATGAATTATATTAATATAAAGTAAATATATGTATATGTATATTAATATAAATATTACATTAATATAAATATTACATATTACATATACATATACATATATGTATATGTATACATATACATATGTATATGTATATTACTGTAATATCTTTAACTCTTAGAAAGACACCTAGAAGGTGTCAAATGTACATAATTTCTAGTTTTAGTTTTTTCAGGAATTAAATTTCCATAATGGTTGTGCTAGTTTACACTACCACATGTACCATATTTCTTCCATAGTTGAACAATAGCTTGATATAGCTGGACAATATATTTGTATTATAGCCTGGATTTGAAAACTTCCTACTTAGTCTTGATTAAATTGATAAATTTCCATGAATCTCAGTTTCCCAAGATTATAATATCTATTGTTTTAGTGATTATTTAATATTAAAATATATCTAGGAACTCCTAGAGGAGACATTGTTTTGTTTATTGCTAAATCCCCAGTAACTGGTATAGGGTATGACATAGATAAATGTTCAAACCATATTTATTGAATTTTCAACTCAAGACTAGCTAGGCACACATATGGAAATGAAGCAAATGCCTGGGTTGAAATATGAGTCAACAGGTGCTAGCTACTCCAGGGTTGTGGAGTCTTCCATGAAAGCCTTTGTGTTAGGCAGTAATTTTGGATTATTTCCCTTGGAATATGAATGATGGTAGATTCAATCTGTGTCTCAGGCAGAAAAGCATTTTTGATCTCTCCTAGACCATGAGCCATATCTTCATATGTTTTGCTTTGTTGACTTACTGATTGGTTTATAATTATCTCCTGAATGTCTGCTATATGCGAGGATTTGTATTGGTTGCTGATAATGGAAAAATGGATAATATGGACTTAGATTTTGTCCTTGAGAAACTCCATTGAAGACTGCAGCATCCACAATTAGTTACAGTAGAGTATCACAGAGGCTATAGAATAAGGATAAAAAGGAACAACAGTGGGATACAAAAAGTAGAACTGGTATATTATATCTCTGGGGAAGATTTGCCTCATTAAAAGGAGATTTTACTCAATTTAGATAAGGGGTACAAGGGTGTTTTATGTTGAATAATGATTGTAAAGAAAACTTTAAGTTTCTTAAATAGCTTGGTATGCATGGGAGACTAACACTGCTGCACTTTGGCTAGACTGTATAGTGTGAAAAAGAGTATAGTATCTGTTAAGAGATGAGTTAAATACATAGAATAAGGGTAAGATATCTATTCTTTAGGAGGGTAAATATTGAGAAGTTTTAAGAAAGAAACAAATGACTGGATTAAAAATTTACTAATATCCTTCTCATTTTGTTTTTGTACTGATAGATTGCAGAGTCGCAAAATTTCACTCTTTCATTGTATTTGATTATCAAAGAAAGAAATAAAGACAGACAGACAGACAGACAGACAGACAGACAAACAGACAGACAAAAGATCACTAACTTGTACTGATCATGAGGCTGGGAGACCAGAAAAAGCAAGAACCTCTTTGAGAGGGTTGAGCAAGTTTCTGTTGTGGGGAATAATATTTTAAAATCTGTTGTTCATGCTGTTTATACTCTTTATACTGTATATACCTGTTTCGTTGCCAAGGAACTGTTTTGCAACATGGTGCCAGGCTTTCCGTTCAGATATTTGCTCTTGACTCTTCACTTATAATTAGCAGCATATAACAGAGCCTATTTTATATGACTGCTAGTCAGGAGGTATTTAAGTTAGTTGAAATAAACATTTATGAATATATCAATATACATGTGCGTACTGTGTGAAGGCATTGTGTTGGATATACATGATACAATGATGAATAAAACTTGTTACTTGGGAATGAGATGAGTCATCATCTTACAATGAGGTAAACAGAAGAGGCTGTGGGAACACCAAGAAAGGACTGCTTGACTGAAGTTATTAGGGAGATATTCAGAATTGATGCTTTCTGAGGTAAGCCTTAAAGGATGAATAGCAATGGAATGACCCCATAATGAATGGGAGGAGAGAGAGAGGGGAAATAGTGAAAAATGGATGGAAATTTCTAGATGGAAATAATTGGACAAGTGAAGACATAGAGGTCTTCTGGTACATGTATAGGTGGACATGTAATTTAACATTATTTAATTGATCATCCTTTTGATTTAAAAACATTTTTGTGGTGCTGGGAACAGTTTTTAAGAATAAAACTGTGTGGTTTCACAAAGGAGCTGCCTTAATGAGAAGAGCACAGCCCTTGGAACAAGACATACATTTATTTGTTCACCTATTCTCTAAATGATTATTGATGTTGGTTGTATGTTAGAAATTATGTCATGCTGAAGAGGATATCATGTCTAATTCTATGAATTTGGGTAAAGCTTCTGATTTTTCTGAGCCTTAGTTTCATATTTTAAAAAATGAGTCCTTAATACTAGGCTTGCTTGTTTGTGTTGAGGATTAAATTACATTATTTTGAAGTGTTTGTTAAATTCTAAAGTACTAGCTTACCATTTCTCATATTAATAATGTGAAAAGGTTACTTTGATGGACTGAAATGAAATTTGTTAGCAAACAAACTCACAGGGGTCAAAGAGACATACTTTAAATCAAACAAATAAAAACAAAGTATTTTTCTAAGTAATACCTTTTGTTCTTTAATAACTATAGTTCTTAAATCTTCTCCCCAATGAGGATAAAATACCTATCTCACAATATTTTATGCAGATTAAATATATATTAAAGAAATAGTTTTTCTTCATAGTTGACACTTGAGATGCTTTCAATTACTATTTGTGTCTTCTGATATGTCAAGTGAATATGCAAGTAAATGTGGCTATAGTAAGTCAAATGTATACTGCAATGTATTATTTGAATATAGCTGTTGTAACCATGCTGCAGAAATTTGAATGTACAGTTTGAAAGGGAGAATAGTGATAGTGAGTAGGATACAGAGGAAGAGCAGTTCGTTCACTTAAACATTCAGTGAAATAATTATGAAATTTAGTAATTGGGTGATCTTGGACATACTTCTTAACCTTTTGAGAACTTTATATTCTCATCTGTGAAAAACATAAAAGTAGTATCTACTTAGTATAGGTCAGAATAGAAATGAGCTAAATCACATAAAATACCTACACACTTAAATGCAGTGCCTCTTAAAAGTAAATACACGGAAGCTAATATTGCATAAGTTTTTAGGTCATTCACATGCACCGATTCCTTCTTATGACCTTAATTTCATTTCATATTCATTATTTTATGTCCTTTTATGAGACAGGGCCCTGTGAGCTTCTAAACCCACAAATCCTTAATCTGCCTCATAAATTTCAGGGGTAAAGTGTAAAGTAACTTGGCATGTTATTTCTAGAGAGTAAAACATGCCATTATCTAGAACAGTATCAAAAGGACCTACGGTCACTGAAAACCATGTTCTATCTTCCCAAGATGACATGTAATACCTCATGAGGTTAACAGTATTTAATAAAATGATAATTTATTCCTTAGGAAATACACTCTGTAAAGAATGGACTGGGCCGGGGATATAGCTCAGTGCATGAAGTCATGAATTTGATTCCTGGTACAAAAAAAAGAAAAAAAAGATGGGCTTACAGTGACAATTCTGGTAACAGTGGGAGGTATAACAGAGGACATTACTTTAGAATGTAAATGATTTGCAAACCTTTATATGTCTGATTAAAGACATGTCAAGGACTATCAAATGCTTTGTAGACATGTTATTCTTATGCAGTAATTCTTCTTTGACAGAAAGTACTGGTAGAAGAAGACCATGTTTATAGTCCCATGAAGGCCTGGAGTAAAATGTTGCCACTGGAAAGTAAGTAAGGTCAGTAGGGTTTGGAAATTAAACATAGGCCTTCCATCAGCAAGTTGGTAAAACAGAAATAGCAGTTTGGAGATGAATTGAGGAGCAGAAAAAAAATTTTAGGATGGCAACAAAACATTAAAAACAACTAATAATTGGTGTAAGTGAGTGAAAGCTGATTTTCCGGAATCCAGAGAGAGTACTGATCTCTGGGGAAGGTTTCTCATGGCTTACAGTTATGCCAAGTGGATTCAAGAAAAAATGGAGTGGGTCAGTTTCATCCACTCCAGGATTAGAATTTGGAGTAGATTTTTGTATTCTAGAATGACAGGTCATTGCTACTAAAGGAATCTACTGGATAGGGCCCCCATTTCCTAGACATTCTAAAAAAGAAAAAGAAACTCTGTTTTTCTGTACCCTCAACACTTCTGATACCAAATGTGTCTTTTGTTCCTCTCACACCAACAACTAGTTTTCAACTTCCAGGTAACAAGTGGATATAATACAATAATATAATTACAACACTAACTACCTGGAGTTAGATTTCATATGTTGAAAACTTAGTGCCAAGACATCCTCTCACTCAACTTCAGACACCAGTCACACTTCTATTCGAATTCAGTATGAATTGGAAATTCCCACAACTCACCTTCTCAAATTTGATAATGTTTTATGATCACTCACAGAACTCAGGGAAATACTCATGTTCACTGGCTTATTATAAAGGATATAATTCAGGTGAACAACTAGATAGATTCTTAGGTCTAGGTCTGGAAGGTTCTTGTGAATAGACTCCCTTGGAGTAAGGGTGTGTCACTCTCCTGATATATGGGTATGTTCTTCGGTCTAGAAGCTTTCCAAACTATACTTTAAGGATATTTTATGGAAGCTTCATCATGTATGCATAATCAGTTATTAACTTAATCTTCAGTTCCTACTTTGTGCATGAGGAGTGGGGCCTAAAGTTCCAAGTTTGTAATCATGGCTTGGTCTTTCAAGTGATAAGCTCTCATCATGAAGCTCTCCAAGAACTCATTAAGGATTGCTTCACTAGATCACAAGATGTGTTTATTAACCAGGAAATTCCAAGGGAGTTGGGAGACCTATTGGGTTCTGCAGTCAAATGCAAAATACTGGAACAAAAGATGCTCCTAGCACCCTTTTCATTTAGGAAGTACCTAAAGTTGTAGGAGCCCTCTTCAGGAAGTGGGATGAAGACCAAATACATACTTCTTATTATTCCATAATATTATACTGTGTAATGCAGAAAGCATTTGTTTTTTGAAAACAGTAGATACTGCCATGCATATAAGAAGGTAGATTTTGTTTTGAAAAATTTGACTAAAAAATTATTGTTCTTAATTGCTTTTGGAGTATCTTGAAAACACACCATTAATTAAGCCTTGATCTATTTGTAAGAGTTTTTCCAGTGAGCTTAAAAATGGCTTGGTTTTGATTTCATTATTATGTCTTCAGGGAGCAAACTGAAATTGTAAAAAATACTATATTTTATGTGATTTTTACTAAAACTTGAAACTGCTTGACAATTGTCCTGAAAGTAAATCTCTCGCTAGCATAGAAATAATCTTATACATAGGAATATCCTTCCATAACCCTGTTGGGTCACTGTAGTATTTTGAAAATACAGACTGTGGATTTGGAACTTGGATCTCCTGGATATAAATCCCAGTTCTTCATGTTCTAGCTCTAAAACTTTAAACAAGTCACTAATCTATCTGAACTTTTCACTTCCTTCAGAATTAATAATACTTTCAAAATGAGAAAGCATCTTCCTGAGTGCACATCACAGAAAAGTTCCTTTCATTTACTTCCAATAATTTTGGGAACCCATCTCTTTGTGTTACCCTTTCTTATAGCTTTGGATACCACACACTCATTTACTCTTTTCCATTTTCTCATCTAGAACATAAAAATACCTATAGTGTTCTGGAGATTAAATCAATTAAAGTGAGTGACAGTTCTGTGTGAAGCACAAAAGTTATGAATAACAATTATTCTGATCAGCAGGCATAATTCTAAATTGATAGGCCAAATAATCTTCTGTTTTGGAATCTTACTTTCTAAAGAGCCACTTATGAGTTTGTAAATAAATCCTTAGTGTTGAAAAAATGATATGCTTAATCATATCTTCATGTTATCAAGTAACACCATAATTAAAATTTTGTAATCAAGGAAGTTATAAAGAAGTCTAATGATACAGTCAAAGGAAATATTTATTGGGATTTTAAAATTTGCTATTTATTTTCTTTTCTATTTTCCTTGTATTTTCTATATATTCTATTTCTTCTATTTTTCTATTTTTCTATTTTCTAATTTCCTTTTTTATTTTCTTTTCCATATTCCTGTATTTCCTTTCCTATTACTGTCTCTGTAGTATTGGGATGCCAGCACTACAGTAATCAATAGCAAGGTACATGATTCCTTAAAAAGCCTTGTAGTAATACCAATTCTGGTCTTAGCAAGATAAAAGTTAAAAGGTCAATATAAGAACCCAATGTTACTTAGTAATTAAACAAATTGGGGACTGATTTTTCTCCTTAATCTTCCCATGTATAGCTGATACTGGTTCATGAGTTGTGTTTTCAACTTGATTCTCCATTGAATTTCAGTGAATATGTTTTGCCAGTCTAGTTAAGAATTTTGAAGATATATCCTTTGTTGTTCAAATACTAAGTATCAAACAAAATGTGTTATATGGGTGAAAAAATAATCTGTGAGCCAGGGATAAGAGTTTGGAGATGCTGTCCTTGTCTATCACTGTCCACATTTATTCAGGGAGTGCCACAGATTGTTCTTCGCAAATACTTCTGAAATATGTCACCTCTTTTCTATATGTCTCTTTGATATCTATATTTGAATGTTATTTTGTACCTAGCATGATCCACATAGACCATTTAATTTTCCTTCAAGTTTTCTCTACCTTAAGCTTTCTTCATCTCAATAAATTACACAATGTGAGGCTTTCATTGCTGTCTTGTCTTGTCTTGTCTTTTTTGTAAGAGAATGAAACAACGAAATAGGATAAAGTCAATCAGAACAGCACAATGAAA
This sequence comes from Dolichotis patagonum, assembly GCA_004027295.1. NCBI lineage: Eukaryota > Metazoa > Chordata > Mammalia > Rodentia > Caviidae > Dolichotis > Dolichotis patagonum. Next base: position 6,396 of record PVJX010020166.1, on the reverse strand, counting down.
GTGATACTCGAAAATCAACAGTCACTACCATAATGTCTCTTGTTACCTTCAAAATAGTTACCCATGCTATCAGACATAATAAAATCAAACAAAACAAGTCAGAATAAAACAAAACCTAAAAAAAACAATGAAAATGATACAAGAATTCAAAAAATGATAATAGGAAATTAACAATGCTTACCACCTTCCCTTTATAGGCATTTCTTTCTCTATCACTTTCACAATATCTGTTGTACATTTTGGATGGCACTCTTTGAGGTTTTTTTTTTTTTTTTTTTTTTTTTTTTGCTACTGAGGTAACATGGTGTTCACCCATATGGGTTTGACACTTTCACACATGAGCATGATCTTAAGTTACATCCATTTACCTATAAGAGCCTACAGATTATCCTTCTCAATAGCCAAATGACTTTCCATTGTATAAAAATATCATATCTATCTTATCCATTCTGTGGTTGATTGACAAGCTACTCCTGCTTTTTTCTGGTTTCCTGTCACATGGAACATTATTTTCTCTCCTTTGACTTTTGGTCTATGAATTTCCTTAAATGTGTTTAAATTTAAGTTAATATGTCTCTTGTATACAGTATGTTGATGAGTCTTGTTTCTTGACCCACTCCCCCAGTGTTTCATTTTATTGGTGAACTGAGACCATCTATGTTACTGGGCACAACTGGCATGCATTGGTTTATCTCTGCCATAATATCCTCCTGCTGTTGGTCCCTCACTTTGCCCCTCCATTCAATTTTGGTGAACCTCTATGCTGCTGTTTCTAGAACCATAGTCTTTTTTAAATTTTTATCTTTCTAGAATATTTTTCTGTACCCTTTGTAGGGATGGCTGTGACCATGAATTCCTTCAGTTGTTCTTTGTTATGGAAGTACCTTATTTTTCCATTAATTTGGAAAGATAGTTTTACAGGGTACATCAATCTGGTTGGAAGTTCTTTTCTTTCAGGACTTAAAACACTTCACTCCAAACTCCTCTTGGCTTGATGGTTTGTATTGAGAAGTCTGCCAAGATTCTGATGGGTTTTCCTTTATAGGTGATCTGTTTGTTTTGTTTAACAACCTTTGGTATTCTGTTCTCATGCTGAATTTCTGGGATCTTGATTATTATATGTTTGGGTGTAGGTTTATTTTGGTTATAGCTAGTTGGAGTTCTATATGCTTCACTTATTTGTATGCCAGGTCCTTTGGTCCTTTTCCTATGTTTGAGAAGTTTTCTGCTATTATTTCTGTAAATAGTCTTTTATGTTGTTTGTGTTGACCCCTGCTTTGTTTTTTGACTCTTGATTTTTTGATAACACCTATTGGTCTTAAATTATTTTTGTTGCATCATTTTGTAACTGTTGGACTGTTATTTCTTGATTCTTTTAAGAGATCTTTCCCTTCATGATCACTAGCTGCAATCCTGTTTTCAAGGTCTGAAAATCTATCTTCAGTCTCTTTCAAGAAGTTTTGCCTGATTTTGATGGAGTTTTTAATTTCCTAGATATCTCTTTGAATCTGTTTCATGTATTGTTCATTCAAGGTTTCCATCATTTTGGCATGATCCTCTTTTTTATCTGTGTCTTATTTAGATACACTCAGCAATTCTTTCATTATATTTGTGATTTCTTCTTTTACCTGATATATTATTTCTGATCTGATTACTTTTATAGTCTCATGAAGTTGTTAGTTTCCTTCAGTTTTTATCATTTCAGTGATTTCAGTATGTAGCTTCCATTTTCTTACTTGTCTGTATCTCCAAGACTTGTTCTGTGTGGACTGGAGATCTGAGATTGCCTTTTGATGTTTCATCTTGATATTTTCTGAGGCTCCTCCAACAATTGTGGGGTCCCAGGTGCTTTCTGCATTAGCTACCTCTCCACATTGTAGGGGAATGGGCCAGGCATTCAGGTTTCTCTGAACCCAGTTTCCTGGGGAGGCAGTGAAACATGGGGCAGGCTTCTCCTGAACTGCGCTGCCTCTCCACATTGTAGGGGAATGGGCCAGGCATTCAGGTTTCTCTGAACCCAGTTTCCTGGGGAGGCAGTGAAACATGGGGCAGGCTTCTCCTGAACTGCACGGCTAGACTACAGCTTCCTGGATGGCCATGAGTGTGTGGTGGCAAGGCTGCTGCTTCTTTCAGCCTGTGTGTCTACACCAGGACTCCTCTGATGGTGGCAGGTGCACAGGGATTTTTTGTCTGATTGTCCTGGCCCTTGCTGGCTGCCCACAGGCAACAAGCATCTCCACAGGGCATATGTGGCCATTTCTTCTTGCCCACTGCTTAGCTGAGGTTTTCTCTATTTTTTGTGCCTTTGTACTTTCCATGACTGTGGCAATTCTCTTTATCTACTTCATCCATGTTCAACGCTTGTGTGAGATACTTGTTGGAAGGGAATAGATTTTTTTCATTTCTGTAGCCCAAAGGGCTACAGAGCATTTTTGTGTGAATTGTTACTCTATTGGATATTTCTTTTGACATGCAAGAACTTTTTAATAAGACGAGATCCCAGTTATTGATTCTGGTATTTCCCGTGAGGTTTGATTTTTGTTCATGAATTCTCTGCCTACCCCTATGTCTTCAAGATTTTTACCTATTTTGTCTTCCAGAAGATTTAGTATTTCTGTTTTAATATTTAGATACTTGATTCTTTTTACTTTAGTGCATGATGATAGGCATGGGTCTAGTTTTAGTTTTCAGCATATGGAAAGCTAGTTTTTCCAGGACCACTTATTAAAGAGGCTTTCTTCCAGTGAAAACATGTTTGGCCCCTTTGTCAAAGATTAAGGGGCTGAGCATGTTTGTAGTTGGGATTGTATCTTGTAATGTATTCCATTGATCTTCAGGTCTGATTTTATTCCAGTACTATGCTGATTTTATCACAGTGGCTTTGTAGTATAATTTCAAGTCAGGGATTGTGATGCCTCCTGCCTTGCCTTTGTTTCCCAGAACTTCCTTTGCTATTGTAGACCTCTTCTGGTTCCAGATGAATTTTAGGAGTGATTTCTCTAGATCTGTGAGGTATGGTAGTGGTATTTTCATTAGGATTGCATTAAATCTGTATAACAATTTTGGGAGAATGGCCATTTTCACAATGTTTGTTCTTCCTATCCAGGAACAAGTTATGTCTTTCCATTGTCAGAGGTCCTCTTTGATTTCTTTTTTCCATTATAATTATAATTTTTGCTGAATAGATCTTTTACTTCTTTTGTTAGATTAATTCTAAATTTTTTTGATGCTATTGTGAAGGATGTGTCTTCTCTTATATTTCTGAGTTTGTTGTTTGTGCATAGGAATGGTATTGATTTTTGAGTGTTGACTTTGTATCCAGCTACATTACTGAATTTATTTATTATACCTAGGAGTCTTTCAGTGGAGTTTTGGGAGTCTTCTATGTAGTGTATCATGTAGTCTGCAAATAATGATAATTTAACTTCTTCTTTTCCTATCCTTACTCCTTTTATTTCTCTCTTATCTAACTGCTCTGGCTAGTGTTTCCAGCACTATATTGAATATGAGTGTTGATAATGGACATTCTTGTCTTGTTCCTGATTTTAGAGTACAAGCTTTCAGCTTTTGGCCATTTAATATGATGCTGGTTGTTGGTTTGTCATAGATGGCCTTTATCATATTGATGTAAAGACCATCTATTCTTACTTTCTATAGAGCTTTTTATCTTGAATATCATGAATTTTATCATGAATGAGTGTTACACCTTATCAAAAGCTTTTTATGCATCTATAGAAAAGAACATGCTATTCTTATTTTTGTATTATTTTGTCCTATTTTTTGCTCTATTGATATGGTGGATTACATTTAATGGTTTGTGTATGTTGAACCATCCCTGAATTCTTGGGATGAATCCCACTTGGTCATGGTGTATAATCTTGATGATTTGCTGCATTCTGTTTACCAGTATTTTATTGAGAATTTTTGTAGCTATGTACATTAGAGAAATTGACCTGTAGTTCTGTTTTTTATTTGGGTCTTTCCCTGGATTTCATATGAGGGTAATACTTGCTTCCAGGAAAGAGTGTGGGAAAATTGCTTCCCTTTCAATTTCACTGAAGAGTTTGAGGAGTGTCGGAATTAAGTCTGCTTTGAATTTCTTGTAGAATTCCACAGTGAATCCATCAGGACCTGGGTTTTTCTTTGTTGGTAAAGTTTTAATTACAGTTTCAATTTCATTAATTGAGATTGGGTTATTCAGCCATTTTTCATCTCCTTGATTCAGCTTTGGAAATTCATATGTTTCTAGGAATGCGTCCAATTCCTCTTCTCTCATAGGCTTGTTATAAAGCCTATGAGAGTAGAGCTTTTCGAAGTAGATATTGATGATCTTCTGCATTTCTACAGGATCTGTAGTGATTTTGCCCTTTTCATTCCTTATTTCATGAATTTGAGGTTTTTCTTTCCTTTTTAAAATAAGGTTGGCTAGGGACTTATCAATATTATTTATTCTTTCAAAGAACCAACTCTGTGATTCATTGATTTTTTGTATTTTTTCTCTAATTTCTATTGCATTGATTTCTACTCTGATCTTTAAAATTCCTTCACTTCTATTGGCTTCTATGGGCTTGACCTCCTCTTCTTTTTCTAGATGTTTAAGGTGTAGTATCAGGTTGTTTATTTGCATTCATTCTGTTTTCCTGATGTGGGAATTCACCAAAATAAGTTTTCCTTTGAGGAGTGCTTTTAGTGCATCTCACAGGTTCTGGGAAGTTGTATTTGTGTTTTCCTTTGCTTGTAGATATTTGTGTTTGCTTGTAGATATTTTAAATTTCTTCTTTAATTTCCTCTGTGACCCACTTATTGCTCAGGAGTGTATTATTTAATTTTCATGTGTTTGTGGACTTTTTGCAGTTTCTGTTGTCATTACTTTCTAGTTTTATGGTGTTGTGATCCAATAACATGCATGGGATAATTTAAATTCCTTTGCATTTAGTTAAGCATGTTCTGTGGGCTAGTATATGGTCTATTTTTGAGAATGTCCAATGTGCTGCTGAGAAGGATGTATACTCTGATATTGTTGGTTGGAACAATCTATACACGTCCACTAAGTCCATTTGTTCACAGGTGTGATTCAGTTCTGTTATTTCTTTGCTGATTTTCTATTCAGTTGTTGTGTCTCTTTGTGCCAAGAAAGTGTTAAGGTCTCTCATTATAATTGTGTTATTGTTTATGTGAATTTACATTTCTGGTAATATTTGTTTTATATAGCTGAGTGCTCCTAAATTTGGTGCTTATATATTTAAGATTGTTATCTCTTCATCTTGAAGTTTTCCCCTATCTAATATGTAATGACCTTCTTTATCTCTCTTGATCATTCTTGGTTTCAGGTTCACTTTGTCTCAAACAGAATGGCTACCTATGCTTTTTTTGTTGTTGTTCCCATTACATGAAATATTGTATTCCATCTTTTGACTTCAGGCAACGAGTTTCCTTTTGAGTTAGATGGGTATCTTGAATACAGCATGTGGTTGGATGCTGTTTTTTGATCCATTCTGCCAGTCTGTTTCTTTCAATTGGTGCATTGTGGCCATTTAAATTCATGGTTATAATTGATACATACTGGTTTACTTTAGACATGTTATCTTTCTGATGTTGGGTCTTTACCTTTACCTTCTGTTTAATTATTTGCCTTGCTTAGTGGCTTCTTATTTCTGTCTAGAATGTCTTTCAGAATTCTCTGCAGTTTTGGTTTGGTAGACTTGAAGTTCTTCAGCAGTTCTTTGTTGTGGAAGTATCTTATTTCCCCATCCATTTTGAAGGACAGTTTTGCAGGGTACACCAATCTGGGTTGGAAGTCTTTTTCCTTTAGTATCTGAAATATTTCACTCCATGCTCATCTTGGCTTCATTGTTTGTGTTGAGAAGTCTTCTGTGATTCTGATAGGCTTTCCTTACAGGTGATCTGTCTCTTCTCTCAAAAGCTTCTAATAAGCTGTTCTTAAGTTGATTTTCTGGGATGGTGATTGTTATATATCTGAGTATAGTTTTATTTTGGTTATGGCTATTTGGAGTTCTATATGTTTCACTTATCTGTATCTCAGTTCCATTCTCATGTTTGGGAAATTTTCAGCTTTTACTTCTGTAAATAGCCTCTTGATATCATCTGTATTGTCTTCTTTTTCATTTATACTTATCAATCTTACGTTGTTTTTCTTTGCATCATCTTGCAGCTGTTGAATTATTATTTATTTCCCCATTCCTTGTTATTTCTAAAAGAGTTTTCCTTTCCTGTTCACTAGTTGCAATCTTGTCTTCAAGGTCTGAAAGTCTATCTTCACTATCATTGAGGTGGTTTTGCCAACTTTCGATGGAATTTTTATTTCCTGGATATCTCTGTGAATCTGTTTCATGGATTCTGTTTGTTTCTTATATGGTTCTTTCAAGGTTTCCATCT
>PVJX010020165.1:0-33748 GCA_004027295.1 Dolichotis patagonum | reverse complement strand
TGCACACACACACACACACACACACACACCAGGCAGGGGCCTGACCTGACTGTGATCCAGGTGAAACAGCAGCTGTAGTACTCACCTGGGAAGGTGGCCAAGTGGGGCACAAGGCAGCTCTGAGGGCTCCCGCTAGCCTGGTACCTGGCTCAACATGGACATCGAGTGGGGAGGGAACAGGAAAGTGAGTACCCCAGCTTCCTTCCCTGTCTTCCTCAGTCTACCAAAGGGACAGTGACACGGCCACAGGCCTGACCCCATCTCGGACCAGGGATCATATCTTCGTGAGGGGAATGGTGCTGCAACTCATCTGGGGACCCGTGGGCCACTTTGTGCCCACTCTGTAGGCCCACAGCATAGCATTCCCCACCCTGAAGGGGCTTCGTGCACGGTGTGGAAAGGTCCAGGGAAGTCAGACCTGGAGCAGCAGGGAGGGGGAGGCTCTGGCTGCTGGGCCCTCCGGGGTTTGTTGTCCACTTAACTCAGCTGCCAGCCTCTAAGGCCACGTGGAGGGCTGCAAGGCAGTAATCAATATTTGCATTCCTAGAAACTCCCGTCACTACGCAGCCCTTTCCAGGGGCTTGTTCACAATCGCTCGGAAGGCTGGAGCCCGGGCTGTGCCCTAGCACAGAGGCCCGTTTTACTCCCAGGCTGCCATTCACACGCTTATCCCCAGCAGCACTGTGCTCCTTGAAGTGCTGGGCTCGGAATACCACATTCCCCTCTGCAGCTCAGCTTCTGGGCAGTCAGCCTACAGTGGAAGCAGTAGTGAACTGTGAGCGTCACGTGTGTTTCCCTAGCAGCAGGGTGAGGTAACACACCGAGAAGAATGGCCACGCTGCGGGCCGGTTAGAGCGCCTGGGCCGTGAGGGAACAATAAAAATGTGTTTTCGAAAGTGCCCGAGAGTCCATTCCACATTCCCACCCCACCCCCCCGAGCTGTTTGACTCTAGCCAGCGCACGCTGCTAAGAGGTGCCGGGGAAAAACCAGGAGGTACACAGACTCACATACTCGGTCACACACATGAACACGCGCACTCTCATGGTCGCACTCACAAATCCACCCCCACTCACAGACACGCCCGCACAAGCATGAGCACACAGACACACGTACCCCCATCACACACACAGGAACATATATAGAGGTTACTCATGCACAAACACACTCACAGATATGGTAGCTCACACGTGTACATGCAGGAACATCATCCACTGGTATGCAAAACAAACACATTAACATTATATGCACAAACATGCTAACAATACACACACGGACGTGTTGATACATTCACACACAATCAGGCTCACATACGCAAATTCACTCACACATGAGTACACACATTAACACACTCGCACATAAACATGCTGACACACGAATGTGCTCACATTCACTCACAGAAAAACATGCTCACAAACCAGTTGTGCACACTGATACAAACAGCACTCACACACCTGCTCACACATCCATATATGATAAACATGTACACACAGTCACAAATTGGCTCACGTTAATACACTGATACACAAACATGCTCATATATACGAGCACACTCAGATTCAGTCATGTGAACACACATTAATGACACATACACATGAGACACTTTCATATGCAAATATGCTCACAAAAACACACCAACAAATGCACTCACACATGAACAATTAACACATTCACAGAAATACGCCCACATACCTAGTTACAGTAGCAAACTTGCTCACATGTTAACACTCACACACACAAATTAACACACACATGGACTTGTTCATGCATTCACTCTCAAGTATGCCTACATCTGGGATAACACTCAAATTCACCATCACATAACACACACACATACAAACACACCCACACACACAAACACTCTAAAAAATTCATTCAAAAACATGAAGACACCCTTCAACATCCTTTCTTATGGACACGCATGCTCACACACAGAAGTATGCTTACACCTAAGAAAACACATGAACACGCTCACACGCTCACATGCACTACCAGATCACTCACAAGATGAAAATGCGTGCATACACACTGACCAGTAGAAGCACAGTATACGCAGTCCTCTGTATTCACGCCGACATGAGCATTCCCTCACACAGGACATGCATGTACATATGAAAACACATCACAGTACACAAACACGTTCACACACACTCATGACACAGCTGGGTTACAACCATGAACATGCTCATGCATTCACTAACACATGGACAGGCTCTCAAAACCCTAACACATGAAGAGACTCCCAGAGACACACATTCGCTCCACACTGACACTCAAATACGTGCACACACTAACACTTGTATAAAGACATGCTCACACACTGACTTACTCAGAAGCATGCTCACACACTGGCTGACCTACAAACACACTTCACACATTATTAATACACTTATACACAAACATGCTCATATATACAAACATACATTCAGAATACACAAGAATCTACTCCGACTTACAGACATGCTCACATACTCACTACCACAAAAGCACAATAAATCGTCACAGACAAAAATTTGTTCAGTCACACAAGTGAGCTCACACACAGATGCTGGCAGTTCACTTGCATGCGGACGTACATACACATTCAGGCCCACAGATATACGCATGGCCACACCTCCACATCCATACATTATGTCCACATGCTATTGCGTGTTGCACATTTATCCCACACAACATACTGAAGCACACAAGTGTGGTCATGCATGCACTCACACACGAGCACACACACCTTCACTTCCCTACATAGACATGCGCACAGGCACTCATTCATGTGTAGACAGGCTCACTAACACGCATGTGCTCAATCACCCACATGTGAACACACTCACACACACATTCAGCCATCCCCTACATCACACACCACTTGCGCTTGAACATATTCATACATGTCATCCCATACACACACAGCACACACACATTCATTCACACACATTCACGCTTGCACACACTGACGTATTTACCTGCCCGTGAACATACTCACCCATACTTACATAGGCACAAGCCTTGGCTCTGTGTAGGGGCTCCTTGCTTTTTAGTTTTTATCAGGAACCTTTAGAAAAACAGTGCTTTTCTCCTTTATTTTCACCTTGTTTGCCCTTGACCTTGCTCTAAGCCAGTGATGGCAAACCTTCCAGAGACGAGGGCCCAAACCCACTTATTCATCACAAAATGCCAACACTGCAACTAAACCTGGGTACTGAGTTTTTACTTTAGAAGAAACAACTCTACATTAACATCTTTTGTCTTAAGTGAAAAATAAGTAACACATAAGTTCACCACCACTACTCTAAGTGCTGGACCTTAATGAACATCAGTGCTATCATTATCTACATTTTGCCATGAAGAAACTGAGGCTGAAAGATGACTTTCTCAAAGCCACACAGCTAGCAAGTGTCACAGCAGGTTCCAATCCAGGCGGTCTGGCTCCTAACCTTTGTTTCAGGTTCGTTCAGGTAACAGTGTCTCTCTGTACTGTAGGTGCACCCGTGACTGTGAAAGTATCTATCTACGTCTCCAACATTCATGAGATCTCGGATATGAACATGGTAAGTGTGTCACTTTCAGCCATGGGATGGGGGACAAGATACGAGACAGAGAAGAGAGTCATAAGCCAACTCCAGTTGTTCTGACCTATAACAGAATTCACATGCAGAAACAAGGTAAGTTTTGGAAATACAGCCTCTAAAATAAAATATAAACCAGTTGAACCCTACACCACACCATATCCAAAAAATCAGTTCCAGATCATAGACTCAAAGGTGAAAGGCTTATGAAGCATTTAAAAGATCATATAGGATGCCATCTTTGTGTTTTGGGGTGGTAGATCGAGGTTTCTTTTAGGGCTGTAGATGGGGGCCACCGGAAGAGCTCTTGCCTAGCATGTGTGAGTTCCATCCCAGCACCACAGGACAAATGAAGTGTCTTTTAAAGGCCACAGAAAATATAAATCATAAAAATAAATACTGGTTAAGTTCAACAGTATTATACTTCTACGTAGCCGAAACTCCTACCACTTCGGTTTTGTGAAACAAAATCACTGTAGTAAGTGCAAAGGGGCTAAGTCACGGTGGCCAAAGATGTCTGCAACCCAAAGCACTAACATTCAATTCCAGTGGATCAATAAGAATATTTTTAAATAAACAGAAAGACGATCAGCGAATGTGAACAGGAATTTCACTTGCGGGATGAAAACTAAGTAGCAGAAAAAAATAAATAACTGAAGAAACTAAATATGGAGAGAAACTGGACCTTACTAGGAATCAGTGCTATGCAGAGTGAGTGAGAGGTCAGAGTGCGTGCAAAAGGCTTGTGTACTCCACACCAGGCTGGCGAGGGCAGAGGGTTGGAAGCCTCCAGCAGCTCCTGGCTCTTGGCAGGGGTGTAAATTGGAATTTTCACTTTGTCTTGTTAAACATCTTCGTTTGAGTATGTATGGAACCTTTACATGATTATACGCCTGGTATATTCGTATATAGCATATTCTCCAGAAATTCAAATAAACAAATTATAATTACACACATCAACAAGAATAGATCTCACAAATATAATGAAAGAAATGACAAATATAGTGAAAGAAATGACAAATCCAGACAGTATGATTTCCTTTAAAGTTCAAAAACATAGATGCAACTAATCATGTCTTCTAGAAATACACAAGGAAACAATAAAACTAACCCAAAGTGAGGGGATTTTCATCCTAAAATCTAGCATTCTGGTTCCTTCTGGGGGGTGCGGGAAGTATGTTCTGAAAAGGATGCACTGGGGCAAGAAATGTATTAGTAATGTTCTGTCTCTTAACCTAGATTTTAATTACAGAATGTTCTTTTTGTTATTCTTCCTTAAAAATCATATATTTCATGTACTCATCTGTGTGATGTTTCACACAAACACACACACAAAACAGAATGCTGGACAACCCACCTTTGTTTCCCCAGGACTACACGATGACCATGTACTTCTATCAGACCTGGAAGGATTCACGCTTAGCATATTCTGAGACCAACCTGAACCTGACCCTGGATTACCGCTTACATGAGAACTTGTGGGTCCCCGACTGCTACTTTCTGAACAGCAAAGATGTTTTCATGCAGGATACGACTATGGACAATCGCATGTTTCAGCTTCACCCAGATGGAACGGTGCGGTATGGCATCCGGTGAGTTCCCCTAGAGGTCCAAGGATGTCCAGGGGTTCTCCTGCTGTGTAATCTACAAACACACCCTGGGGGCACAGGGGAGTTCACTGCTTTCAAAACTGCCTTGCACTGCCCCTCCCCCACTTTCAGAATTTCCCACAGAATCCCTTAGCTGGCCCTGTCCCCACACCTTGACTTCTGCTCTTCTGTCTCGAGGGCCCTTTCTCCTTTTCCGTGAACTGAAATGTTCACTCTTCAGTCCCTGGCTCAGATGCCGGCTTGGTGGAAACCCTCCTGGTTCCCAGGACTGCAAGACCCTCCCTCTGTCTCAGCACTGTACGCACTGCTACTTATCTCCAGGCCTTTTCTCTCCCTGCAGTGGGGCACGGAGCCTCTCGCTGGCCTTGGCCACACTGGCAGCCCACAGAGAGCAGAGGGGCTGTTGTGTGATGGCTGTGTGTGGCCGGGGCTCCGGCACTCTGTGCATACGGAACGCTGACCCGCTTACACCTAAGCAGATAGTCCTCACGGCTGACCTCGTGGTGCCATCCCTTATAAATGGTCTCTGAAGACAAGTGTGAGAGGTAAACTTAGCTCAGAAACTGTCTCCCAGTGTAGATACCAGGGCTCCCTAAGTTTCTTTTTCTCTGGAGTGCTCTTGCCCCTTCCCCTCCTTCCTTCCTTCTTGCTCGGCCCACTTTCCCATGAGCCAAGGCTCTGGAATCCAAGAGTGACAGTGCTTGCGGGAGCCGACCACCGATCACACTTGTGTAGCTCAAAGGGGACATCAGCTGACTACCGTCACGTGGGACATTTATGGAAAGGACTCAAATCAGACACACAGCCTCACACATACACACACATCCTGCCTGGGGCACAAAGTAGAAAGGGCTTCCACGCCTGACAGGGAGTAGGTGGGGCTGAATGGTGGAAGGGTGGGACAGAGCCTTCCAGCTAAAGCAGCAGAGAACTCTGGTCTCTTCCCCGCAAGGCCACCCTTCAGACTGCCCTCATGATGCAGCACACGGTGACCTAAAGCTCCTGCCCACCTGATTTACTATTAGTGCTCACCTGCCCAGCCATGAGTATGTCCCCTCCCCCCCGTTTGTTTTGTGCCCATTGGCATACTGCCGATTCCCAGTACCACGTAGGCCTGCACCTCTGGCATGAGGGCAGGTGTGGCCAGAGGCTGGCCACACTGGCACTCATATCCTTACACGTACACCACACACCTGCCCTTCCCATGGGCTATGCAGCCTCAGTGGCTTCCATGTAGCACACAGTTTTCTCTTAACAGCCTTGATGTCTCTTTAGCAAGCCTTGGCCTCCTTTCTGTCTCATCCGTTCCCCCTAGGGCCCTTCCCGTTCTGACACCCTGTGGTTTCTGACAGGCCATACATCTGTTCTTGGTGTCCTGCCAGGTCACTCAGTGTCCTTGTCACTCTCCAATTCTCTCTTTCCCACAAACAGGTTGGTCTTCAAGGTAATTCTTGCTTCCCACCCCTGCAGTGCCCGCAGGAATGGCTGGCTGCCTGCCTGGGCCCTGCTCACTTTCCCCCATTTTGTTTTCTTTGGCAGGCTGACTGCCATTGCGGCCTGCTCCCTGGATCTGCGTAAATTCCCTATGGACCAGCAGACGTGCAAGCTGGAGGTGGAGAGCTGTGCGTATTTCTCCTGTGGACACTTCTCTGCCTGGGGCTGCAGCAGTCAGGAAACCACAAAGAAAGTTGACAGTGAGAGGGACAGTGTTTCTCTTCTGCTTCCTCTCCATTCTCCCTCTCCTAAAGACACAGATAATCAATGATTATCAAGACGTAGATGTAGATAATGTCAGGGAAGAACAGATGATTGGCACGTGATACAAGGGGTGATCAAAATATACAGTGAACGCTTAAATCTTCAAGTATTACAGTAAAAACAAATTGCCATGAACTCCCCTTAAAATACTCTCCATTTCAAGCACACTTTTCCCATCACTGCCACTTTCCGAAGCAGTTCCAGAAGTCCTCTTTCATGAGTGTCTTTAAGAGGTGTGATCAAAAGTGCAGTGAACACTGCTGCTGAGTGCCACCCCATGGAAAGGCACACCGTGCAAAGACTACGGTGTGTCCTCTTCCACTTTATTCACTGGGTCTGGTGCTGAATGACTTCTGGCTCTTCCCCGAAGTCAAAATGACCATGAAAGGAAAAAAGTTTTGAATCAATTCAGGACATGGAGACTGCCTCAGCAACATAAAGAAATGAAACAGGACTTCTAGAACTGCTTCAGAAAGTAGCAAGAATGATGGGATAGATAAGTATGTTGAAAGCAAGGGGGAAGCTCTGAGAGGGGTTCACAGCAATGTGTCCTTTACTATAATACATGTAAACATTCACTGTAGTTTTTCACTGTACCGCACAGATGCCTGACTGGTAGATGTGTAGATATGGCATCTAGAAGCAAAGTAGTTAGGCCTACTGAGAAATGGTTCCTTGCCATTGGATACTTAGGTACAAGCTGATGAGTAGGAGCTTGTTGTGTCTCTTTCCTGCCTCTCCTTCTGACCTAAGAAAATCCGGAGTGAGAGTTCTCTTTCCAAGTGCTCAAACTCTCTTCCCATGGTGACACTCAGCAAACCACAGTGGAGGCCCCCACACCTCAAGTCCCAACCATGCTTTGGTTTTCACAAACTGCGGTGGTGTGACACCTGCCTGTGTCTGTTTTCTGACACTATCTATGTTTCTTTTCCCTTCCCAGATGGCTACACTGTCGAAGACATCATATTGTCCTGGGAAGACAATGAGGATGGCGTCCAGATGACTGAGGAGCTGAATATCCCTCAGTTCAATTTCCTGGGGAAGATAATTACTAGCAAGGAGGTGTATTTCTACACAGGTGGGTCTGGTGCCTTCCTTCTCTCCTGTTTCTTGTCCCCTTTGTACCCGTATAAATGCCTGCGGGCCTCTGTCTTTGATCCCCACACTCTCTGCTGCCTCCTTTCCCATTTCTCTCATCCTAGATGTTTCTGGGGGGCACCTTGATAAAGTCTTAGCAGCTCACCTCTGCAAATGTGGAAAGGACACAGATGCACTTGGCCAGGTTTACCACACTAACGCTCTGGAAAGCACATGTGCTCTGCCCAGGCCCAGCCTCTCACCCTCTGTCTATTGGCACCTTGGAAGCACCTCTTCCTAAGCACCACTTAGGCGTCTGTAACACGGCCTAAGTGAGGTGGGGTGCACAGAGAGACTGCCGTGCCGCGTGACGCTGACACCAGTGTGTCTACTTCCAGGTTCCTACACGCGTCTGGTGATGAAGTTCCAGGTCAAGCGGGACATCGCCAGCTACCTTTTGCACATCTACTGGCCCACCGTCCTCACCACAGTTCTCTCCTGGATGTCATTTTGGATGAACCACGAGTCCTCTGCAGCCAGGGTGACAATTGGTAGGTCTCGTCTCCATCCCAGGGAAGAACTTGGGTCACTTTGCTCAAGAGAAAGTTCCAAGAGGGAAAACCTAGAGCAGTATGTGATTGTGCAGGCAAGGAAGCAGAATCTTTCCAACATGCACTGCACAGGTCTTTGGCCGGTCCCGCCCAGTGGAGAGACCCACACTGGAGATGGGGTGAAAACAGCGTCAGGGGTGGAATCTTGGCATGTTGAGGAAACTTCCATTGTTCATTATTTATTGAATACTATAAATGAATTTCGAACAGACATGTGACACCACAAACACTGATTAAGCGAGATGTCAAAGTGTCCTATTAAGCAGCAGGGCTTCCAGAGGGGCCGCCCTTGACAAGTAACTAGTGCAATGTGGAGGTGCCAGCTATCAGAGTGCAGAGAACAAAGTCTTGGTGGCTAAAGCTGCAATAAGAAACTGTTGTCTGAAGTGAGTTTTGAGGGACTGCAGGAGGCACGGACACAAGATTTGGCATTTCTTAAAGAGGGAATAGCAGGATTAAAGAGAGAGGGTCCCTGAAGGTGGGGTAAATCACAAGATGCCTGGGGTAGGACCTGGGCAGGTGAGGCAGGCAGCAGAAAGACAGCCTGGGCAGACTTGGGAGGATCTTAAACTTCATGCGTAAGCATAGGGAGCCTTCAAGGGTCTTCGAGCAGAGTACTTAAGAGTGGTTTCTCTTCACCATCATTAGAGGTTAAGCTGTTCCTTTTCTTTCTTTAGTAGTACATTCAAGACCAAACCTTGATAGTTATACAGTATTTTAGGGTTCACAGAACTTCCTCAGATGCTAAAGGAAGAGTATGTACTGGAAAGCAAATAGGGCAAGGTGGGACCTGAGCTATAAATCATGGTTCTTCCATGGCTACCAATGTGGAAGTTGACTCTCAGAGCAATGGGAAGTCATCAAACCAGTGGAGCATCGGCTGGGTTTAAACTTGGGGAAGAGGGAACAAGGAGAACATTGGGCAGAGGCCCCACACAAGATGGTCTTTTCTCCCTTCCCAAGGGATGTAGGCCACCACAGGACACTTAACCTGTGCTGTTATTTATAGGCCTAACTTCCATCCTTATCCTGACAACCATCGACTCACACCTGCGGGATAAACTCCCCCACATTGCCTATGTCAAGGCCATTGACATCTATATCCTCGTGTGCTTGTTCTTCGTGTTCCTGTCCTTGGTGGAGTATATCTACATCAACTACCTTTTCTTCAACCAAGGACCTCGCCACCATCATAGACGATGCAGGAGAGCCAGAAGACTCATTGCCCGCTACCTCTACCATGATGTAGTGGTGAGAAATGTGCAGGTTTGACTTTGTGACAGACAGTCAGCTTTCCCCAAGCACCTACTGAGCCCAGACCGGCCTCCTGACCCTTTCCCACTTTGATCCTCACACACATGCGCACAGCACACGTACGACACACATGCACAGCACACACCCACAGCAGATAACAAAGAAGTAGGACTAACTTATCATCACTCTTTTATAGATGGCCATTGTCCAGTGTCACAAGGCAAAAAGTGGCAGAGCTAGGTTTCTCCTGATCTTGGAGCCAATTTGTTCCTTTTTGCTTGATTCCAGGGCAGGTGACAAAGCCAGAAAGGGAAGGTGGGCACAGGGAGGCTGACAGGAAGACAGACACCAGCAAGGCTGGCCTGCCTGGTCCTCCTCCTTTGGCTCTGCAGACTCCCAAGGCTATGCTGAGGCCTCTGCCTCAAGCAATGCATTAATCCAGTCTCCTCCTCCCTCCTTGGCAGGGAGCCCTGGCCAGAGGCCTGAGGGGCCTCCATCCGGCACCCGGTGCTCCTGAGGGAGCAGCTGCCCCCAGTGAGACACTGCTTTGGCTGCTGCCCGACCTCCCCTTGCATGCTAACAGCCTGTTTGTCCTCTTCTCAGCCCCATAAGCTCCAGAGACCCAAGAGGAGATGGCTGTGTCTGTCAAAGAGATCAACAGTAACACTGCCAGTGCTGATGAGGAAAGCCCCCTCCCTCTCCCTGCCCCCAATACACAGCCACCTAGGTGATAAGAAAGTGACAAGCCTGCCCAATACCTCCTCAAAGGATGTCCTGATTAACGTGGAAAATGAAGTCGGCTCTGGCTCTCCCACCTGCCCTGCACAGGCTCGCCTGGCGAGCCCTGAAAGCCTTGGCTCTTTGGCAACCATCTCAGAGCAGGTCCCACTGGCCACCTCCGAAAGCCTCAGCACACTTTCTGGCCTGGCCCAGCTGGAGGTTGGAGCAAACCTGAGCTGCATCCCCTCCACCTCCCAGCAGGCCCTGCCTGGCTTTCAGGATACTGTTGTGCCCACCCAGATCCGCTTTCACAGTGAAGTCCACGTGTGTGTGGAGATCCATGACAACAGAGAGGCCGACTCTGAAAACAACTTGGGCTTGGGTGAGAGCCATGGCCGTCGCCCCAGCGGGAGGCCCATACTGTCCCGTGGCCAGAGGTGTGTGCCAGAAGCAGGATGGGACTTTGATAAGATCGAGAGCTTAGAGGATGACATCAGTGTCAAGAGCTGCTGCCCTGACCTTGAGGAGCAATGTGAGGATGACGCTGCCAATGTCCAGAGCACCGATGAGGAGAATCCCATGACCTCTGAGCAAGAGGACAGTGGCTCCGACTCTGACGACTGTTGCTTGCTGAGCTCTGGGTGCTACTGCAGCGAAGCGATCTCTTCCAAGCTCTTTAACCCAGACCATGTCCCTAAGATAGACAGGTGGTGCCGGGTCCTCTTCCCTGTTGCTTTTTTGGTGTTCAATATCGTTTATTGGCTGTACCACATATACTAGTTCCCAGTGCCCAGGAGTGGCAGGGACGTCGTGCTTTGCTCCCTTCACTGTACCTTTTGCGTTTTTCCCCTCTTTCCTTTGAGCATTTTATTTGGTGCCTATCAGTTCAGCACTTCTTATTTTCATGAGGCGTGGAAGACAGTTAGAAAGACTGCACGTGCTTTGACAGGGAGGGAAGGAACTGAGGACTTAGGCGTCAGCATCTCATTGATTTCTTTTCTGGCAAGAAGACTCACACTGTTTCAAATATTTCCAGAAGTTGATAAGTGTGGCAAAGCCCCGGAAATGTTTAGAAGACAGAGAGTAGCCAGGTTGAGGAGCAAGGGAAGGCACTTAGCTTTGCTCAGAAAATTTCTTGGGTCTTTTTATCCTGTCACCTTTAGGCATTGCAATTTTTTATTACTGTACCTTTTCGCTTGTTTCTTTTTCCTTCCAAGAGGCCCCTGGCCTGGCTCACCCTCTGCCTAGGGCCATGTGTGAGAAAGTCAAGCTGGGTCGGGCTGGGGTACACAGGGGAAGGGCTAGCCATGGCTTGGATGTGTGTGAAACTGGCTACAGCAGAGTAGGGAAGTATTTGCAAGTGCCTCTGCCCAAGACTTTGGGTTGTATCTTCAGCGTGGTGTTGCCGCTCAGGGTTGGGAGGGGAATGCGACAGAGGTGGCAGGAACTTGTGGCAGGCAGGGGTGATGTCACGTTAAAGAATGCACAGGATCGGCTGGCCACTTTGGAGGGATTAGAATTTATTCTCTTGCCTACATGTCTGCTTCAGAATATTTGACAAATGGACTCAAAACTCCTGTCAAGTCAGGAGTTAGCTCTCTATGAACTGCCGAGTCAACAGCTAGTTAGGGTGTGCACTCTTGGTGAATAAGCACGAAGCTAGGAAAGTTCACACTTGGCTGTTTCACCATGTGATCTAGAACAGCAGATGAACGACTACTGTAAATCTATATACTAATCCTTTCTGTTTGTCTAGTGTTTAATTAAGTGTCTGCGAGCTCACTGACCCATCACATCGTTGGACCCTCACAGGAGCCCTGTGAGCCAGGGAAGCCAAAGCACCTTGTCCCCAGTGTTTCAAGGAAAAAGCAGAAGTCGTGTGCCATGCTTGAAGACACTTGTTTTTTCTCCCTTTCCTCCTCTCAGTGGAAGTGTTCCCCTTCCTTCCCTCCCCTTTGGAAAAGAGGGTGCACTGGCAGGGCCTGCCTAGCTGTCAGGCTGCCCCCTCCCTCTGCAGACCTATAGCACCTTGGCAGGAAGAAGCCACTGATTTGCCAATGAGCAGGAACCAGGCGAGTGGAGAGTGTGGTCCCTGGCCACCCTGCCCAGCTGACAGAAGTAGGATTAGCCCACCCAGCAACTTGCCAGCCACAGCAGCGCACTGATGGAGGCCGTGGGGGAGGGAGCTTTGCACAGCACTCAACCTATGTTCCTCTTCGCCTTTGGCAGCCTCTCCTTCAGCCCCAGCTCCTTGCCACCTGCTCTTTAAACTGTGCTTCTGTGTCCATGTTTGTGTGTGTCATTGGGGTGTGTATGCATCAGAGTAGGAGTGTGTATACTTACACTATATCTATCTGTGTAAATCTGTTATTACTATGTGTGGAAGTGAATCTACAGTGTACAGATACACGTGCCTGTGTACATAGCACTGTGAGTGTGGTTTGTGTGTGTTGCTTGTAAGTATTCTGTGTGCATGTGTACAGTAAGTATATATTTGTTTTTATCTGATTTGGATGGGTGTAAGGGAGGCCTTTCTAAAACCGCCAGAATTCCTTTGGCCTGTTTACGCGTTAGGGAGGCCGTTTGGCTGGTCTAGTTCACTGTGTGTTTCTAATTGCCCTGTTTCAGGAAGCAGAGCCTCCGCTCCTTACTCCTCCCTCCGTATCTGGACTGTCTATACAGGACCCAGAGGAAGTGAATGTAGCCCTAAGAAGCGGTAATATAGTGCCTTCGGGTAGGGATAAGCTGTGAGTGCCAAGAATCTTGCCTGGTGCTAGGACAGGTTTGGGACTAGTGTTTCAGAGTAGGAGCCTCAATGATGCACTGGGAGCACAGATGCAGTGCAGATACAGGGCGGGAGGGCTGGTGAACTGGAGAGGTGGCAGGTGGCCTGTATAGCCCATCCCCTTACCCCACTCATCTTCTGAGCCCGATCCAAACATGGGGCTGTTGGCAGCCGCAGACCAGTAGACAATGACAGGACATGCTCAGGGGACTGGCTGCCAGCAGCTGCATGCTGAGAACCAAAGGTGCCTTGGACTGTGGTAGTGAGCCCATTCAGGGACAGAAAGCACTTTAGTGACCCATTCTGGGGTGGTTGTTGGCTGCTGAACTCCAGTGACATGCCCAAAGTTCCCCCTTGAATTTGGAGTTCCAGAACTCTACTTCCACCTCCTCCAGGGAAGAGGCAGAGGAATGAGAGGGAAATGCGAAGGAGCCTCAGGAACTGACTGCCTAGATTGTGGCCAGCTTGTTCTATGCACACAGCACATAAGCACACAGCCACTCACACATGCATGCACCATCACACATGCGTGGGTACACACAGGGGACAATGTCCCCAGTATACATGTATGTATACATGCCCAGATGTGCACACACTCACCTGTGGCCATGCCTGCACACACACACACACACACACACACACACACACACACAGGTAAGACAATGAAGAAAAAGAATGTTGCCCTCAGAATGTCTTAGATTACCTCCTTTCTTCTGGTCTCCTTGCACAGAGAGGTCCAGGTTGAAGAGTGAGCAATGCCCCATACCCAAGCTCCTGACAGGCCTATCGGAAGACTGGCTTCCTGCAGCCTCAAGTTGGTTAGCTGACTTGGATCTGGGGTTCCAGGATCCTGGAGGGACTTTAAACCCTGTGAATCACGAGTTCACTGGGGTGAAGTCTTAAATGGAAATTGGAGCAGTGGGGACAAAAAGTGACAGCAATGCAGGAAGGCTTCACTGTATTGAGGAAAGGCGAAGAGGCCAGGTGTAAATATCCATGTAACTAGATTTATTACACTTACAAAAGAAAATCTTGCCCTAACCTGCTGCAATGAGTAGTTGAATTCTACTGCAATGTGTACTGTGAGGTGAAGTGTCACGGTGAGGTGGAGGTCTGGCAATGCCGCCTTTTCAGGAACTTGAAACTTCGCAGTTTGCTGTGGCTCTGGTCCTTCAAATTGACTGAAAATTGCCAGATCTCCCCTGACCATGTCTCTGTGTGCTCTGTCGTCCATGTCACTGTTGCGTCCCATCCTCTTCTATCTCCAGCTGGCTATGTCCCTTCCCAAACCTCCCCCAACGCCAAGTGCAGAGCATCTGCTAGGTGCTCCCAGGGTCAGCAATCTGAGCGCTTGGTAACTCGGAAGCTTGGGCAGAGGAAAAGGCCTCGCTGAGTCTGGAATGGAGCAACTCCACATCATTCCTCAATGCATCTGTCCTTCCTGTCCCCCGAAAACCCCAGCCCCATGAAGGACACCCCACCCTATCTTCCCAGTGCCCTTCTTTGGGATGTCTGACACATT
This sequence comes from Dolichotis patagonum, assembly GCA_004027295.1. NCBI lineage: Eukaryota > Metazoa > Chordata > Mammalia > Rodentia > Caviidae > Dolichotis > Dolichotis patagonum. Next base: position 18,850 of record PVJX010020165.1, on the reverse strand, counting down.
TCCTACCATTCTCACCACTGCGGGGTGACTGTGCAGAGTTAACATGGTCTGGTGGGTCTTAGTGGAGCCTGTCAAATGTCCTCTTACAGATTGTGTCACTTGGATAATAGCAAGGCTGAGGTCTGCACAGTTCGACTGTGGCCATTCCTGAGGCTTCTTCACCTTGTATCTAAACAGCTAACCCTCTGAGCTATTAACTACCCAATGCTTCCACTAAGCTCCACCTGCATGACACCCTGCTGTGGTGGTGACCAATAACCTTCTGGCCCCTCCAACAGCCAAGCATCAAAGGAAATCGTGACTCGTCCTACTGAAAGGGCAGTGTGTTTGTGTTTGTTGTACAGTGTCCTGTGTTCAACATGCGACCTGTATTATTAGGATTAGGTTTCAAGGGTAGGGAGGGAGGGTGTTAAATTATCTCCTTAATATACTTAACTTATGAAACGCCCTAGGTGGTTAGGGTCACTTCTATGGACTGCATTTGTGTGTGACTTTACACCCATCATCTTGCCAGACTGCATCCTCAGGGTCAGTGGTTAGCAAAGTGGAAACCGCGGGAACTGTTCCTGTCACTGGACAGTGCCAGCAGATTCCTCTCAAGGCAGCCAAGTGAGCAGCAATCTGGAAGCAGATGAATTACAGTGAAACCACACACACAGATCTTCAGCACTAGTGCAGGGCCCATGCAGTGAAAGCCAAGAAAAGAGAAAGAAGACCAAGACCCAGGTGTCCTGGTTGGCCTGACCTGCAAAGGGACAGAGAGTAGCAGGGCCTCGTGGCGTGGCTGAGTGGCCTCTTTGGCCTCATCGTACATTTTTATAGGAGAAAGACCCTGACCAGTCCTGACTTTAAGAAAGTGAAACATGAAGAAACATAAAACTGTGTTTCTGAAAAATATGCTGGAGTGAAATTTTGTAAATAATAAATGGGGAAAAATAAAGATCAACAGTGGGAAATTCTCTGATGGGTCACTGTGTGTCCTTTCTCTTAACCTAGGAGGTACTGCATAGGACATCGTTCTGGGCCCGAGGCCTTGGCTTTCATTACTTCACCATGGCTCTGCACATCTACCTCCTCACACCCTAGGACATCTGAACCCATGGTTTTCAGCTGAAGGGGAGTTAGAAACAATACAGCTGAAAGAATTTCCACTTCTGCACAAATCATTCTTAACCGTCAGAAACGAAAATGTTAAGATGGCAAGCCAGTGCAGTGCAAAATATCAAGGTGGACATTTAGTTCCATTTTATGGGCTCAGAGAAGTGGTAAAGGGAGTCTTCTATAAAGCAATGAACTTGTTTTTAAAATGTCCTTTGCCACTGTGGATGTGCAAAGTAGGGAGCAAGAAAGCCAAGGCACATTTTGATGAAAACTTTAGATCGGCAACAAGAATATTAACCCAGTGACTCTTCCTCCATGGTCCTTTCTGTGCTCAAAGCAGACAAGCAAGGCTGTGCCTTCTTACACTGCAGGGACTGCTCTGCTCCTCTGCCCATAGCTCTAAGCTAGGATCTACAGGATAGAAGAGTTTTGTGGGTATCTTTTCTGTTCTAGGGTTCTAACTTTTCAGCAGCCCATTACAACAGGCCTTGTTCTTCTGGCTTTGCCAAAATGCCCTCACTGGACCCAGGCTCCTGACTCCATTTGCCCATTATTGCCCGATCCAAAGCCTCATTAGCTGCAGAGAAGCCCTTAAAGAATCTGTGTTCCTTGCCTCTCATCACACACTGGGACCAGTAGCTCCTGCTGGGTGAGCCTATAGTCAGCTCCATGTGACTTTCCCAAAGATTCCATTATGATGTCTGAAAGGCAGAAATCGCCCCTTCAACTCCAGGCAGTAGGAGGGCACAGGTACATAGGGGTATTAGTCAGATTTCCCATCACTGCAACAAAATACCCAACACTCACAACATAAAGCAGAAAGAGGTTTATGTGATTCACAGTTCCAGTGGGTTCAGTCCTTGGTTGTTTGGCTCCAGGGCAGAACAAGCATGGTGGAAGGAAATGGTGGCCAGGAAGCAGAGAGACAGAGACAGACAACAGACAGACAGGGAGAAAGAGAGAGGGGGAGGAGCCAGGGACAAAAAGACACCTTTCCAGGTCACGTGCCCATTGCCCTACTCCTTCCTACCAGGCCCACTTATAAAATCACTCTATTCAGATACGAACTCATCAATGGATTAACCCATTGTGAAGTGTAGCATCCCCATGATCCAATCACCTTGCAAAAATCCCACTTCTGAACACACAACACTTTGGGGCACATTTGAGATCTAAACCATGACACTAAGAAAAGGAAATGCAGCTGGGGTGGGGGAAGGGGCAGAGTCTTGCCCAGAGTTGCTGCGTGCCCTTGTGTTCATAAAATCCTTGCCAATAAGCAAGCTTCAGACGGTGTCTCAGAACCACACATGGAGCTTGTGGCCCTTTGATGGGCCTGGCATTGCCAACTGCACTATCATATGCTGCCTATATGACTCTAAAAATACCCTAAGGGTTAGGGTAACTAGAAAGGGATGTGACGGTCCCCCCTTCTCAGCTTTCCACAGCTTCCCACATCTTCAGCAGGACCTCTCTTACCCTCTTGTTTTGGTCTGGCTTCACTTAGGCCCTGGTGGATGTCCACAGAAATCTTGAGCACTTACACAGAGAACGCTCACTCCGGATTCTCTTAGGCTGAAGCAGAAGACAGGAAACAGACATAAGCTCCTACTCATCAGCTTGTACCTAAGTGTCCAGTGGCAAGGTACTATTTGCCGCTAGGGCTAGTGACCCTCCAAAGATCATTTGCTCCCAGGTGCCATATCTACACATCTACCAGTCAGTCATCTGTGAGGTACAATCAAAAACCATAAGCTCTTCTCCTGACCAGAAGGCCAAGGGTGAGAGAGGACGAGAATAAGTATACTGAAGTATATTACCGAGGACTTGTTTCACACATACCAATATGATGCAAAGCATTAAGGGATAAGGGATTCCTTTGCTGTGGGACTCCAGTAAGTTTCTTCCCAGTGGTCCTGAAGTAGCTCAGGGACTGCCCAGGAAGTCCAGGCTAAGATTTGCTCCAACAGAATCCAATTGTGTGTGCTTAACTCAAGAATGCTCTTATTTCAACTTCTTCCTCTATGTCTTTCTGTCCTTCCCTTTGTCTCTTTTTTTACCTGAGTCTAACCAAGTATATACACCATAATGCTGACCTGAAACAAAATGGAAAGCACTAGAGGGGGAAAAAAAACTAAGGGGAGTGATACTATCCAAGACAATTTTCTCAAGGACAAATGAAGGGAAGCAAACCATCAGCTTTTTAAGTCTCCTAATGTCACATGAGAGGCTGACTCTTTGCTGGGGCTAGGAGACCCCACCCCTCAAGGCCGTCTGGAAGAGTCTGTATCCGAAGGCAAGAGCCTGTTCATTCAGGAGCCTCTTTCAGTCTGTGCCTTTCCTGGCCCAAGCAGCCAACTGGTCTGTCTTACCCCTAGGTCAGGTGCGCCCCTCAAAGCTGTGCCCATCAGGGCAGATCTTCCTTTCGCCACCTTCTATCAAGACCAGCCAAGTGCACCTGTGCTGCGGTGCTACCCATTCTCAGTCTGTTCCCACAGTGAGCCAGCCCGTCTGCGAACTAGCTGCAGCCTTTTCCCTCCCTTGGCTGGTGAGAAAGGAATCCCCATGCAGCCGAAGGTGCAAGAGGGCAAAGGGGACCTGGAGTAACTGGTCAGAGGGCTCCTTGTGCCCTCTGCCCTGCCAGAGCTGGAACAGGCTCATAGCATCAGCCCCACTACTCCCGTCACCAGCTGCTTAAATACAGCTGAAGCTGACAAACAACTCTGCCAACAGCAACTTCTCACTGCAGATCTGAGAGGGGCACCGCTTAGCACTGTATCGCTGCAGTTGGTCTACCCCTCCAGCTCTACACTTGTACCTAATCAAAGACCCTCCCTTGCTACTAATTGGGCATTGGCCAGAGAGCAGAGAAACACGCACTCCCTAGAGGAATATATGGGTCCTTCTGTATGGGAGGTGAGATGGCCACTTTCCTCTGTAGAAGTAGAAAGGGCTCTCCCCAGGATACCACCAGACAATGGCGAACTACATGAAAAATGCCCAATTTGGCTCTGGATCATCAGTCAGGAGGGCTCAGGTGCCACTGTGGTGACAATTCCAAAATCCCAGTGACTCAACCAAAAAAATGCCTGTTTATTTCTTATACTATGTCCAATGCAAGTCATCACACGTACTTCTACTCTTTGTAACCACTCAGGGACAAGTTGGCAGATGCTTTATCAGTGTGTGCTTCTATAATCATTGTAACGGGCAAAAAGGAGCTGGGCGGACTTGCATTTGTAATTAAATTCTGCAGCTGGAAAGGGCACATCTCACAACTCATTAGTCAGAACTAATAACATAGCCCAGCTCAACAATAAGGGTCCAGGACATCCCACTGGCTGAGCACCCAACTATTTATCACTGACTGATGGCTCCTATGTTGACAGTTACATGTAGCTTCCTTTGTCCCCCTAAAGAAATGTTGCTTCTTCCCACTAAAAAGATAGCAACACCTTGCTATGCAGTCTTCTGATCCTTCACCTTGATGAACATGCCAGTAACACACATAAATACAAGCCGGTAACATACATGCAAGCAACTTAAGTTCCAAAACACTGCCATTTAGCAGTGACAGTGGCTACAGTTCCTGAAGGAAGGCTATCTGGCCTCTAAAAGAGGTTTTCACCTCCTCTGCAAGATCAGTCTATAGATAAGACTCCAATTTGTCTTTCTAGCCAGTCTAGACAGTCATCAACCCCATGTTGGGCAGTTTCCACCAGCTGAGGTCACGTGTTCATGGCACGCGAGTGTGGTTAGTGTGTCCAGTTGGGGCCTCAGTCAGAGAGTCATTTTCCTCCTCCTCCTCTATATCCAAGTAAAGAAAACCTTTACCACTGTCATTCTAGGTAGTATGTACCACCAAAATCCCAAGGTCCTGGGGCCAGAAACTGAAACCCACCCCAACATTTCTCCAGGTTTGGGAGCTTTATTGAGCTTTGCACCTTCACTTTGAGGTTGTGAATTGGCTGGGGTTCTTGGTCCTTTCAGGGGGAGAGGGAGATGGAGAGGGAGATGGAGATGGAGATGGAGGCAGAGGCAAAAACAGAGATGCAGATGGAGACCGAGAGGCAAAAAGACAGAGAGACACAAAGACAGCGACAGGGCATTCATTAGAGGAAAGGACTCATGACTGCAGAGGCTGAGAAATCACATGCTGAACCACCTGCAAGCTGGAGAACCAGAAAATCCATCAGCCTGGCTCAGTCTAAGTCCAAAGATTTCAGAACCAGGGAAGTGGATGGTGTAACTGTCATCCTGAGGCTAAAGGCTTAAAAACCTAGGAGGTTACCAGTGCCATGTCCTAGAGTCCACAAGCCAGGGGACCCAGCATTCCGCTGTCCAAGGGTAGGAGGAGCATGTCCCAGACCCAGAAGACAGAGTAAGATAAATTCACCTTTCTTCTGCTATTTAGCTTTATGTGGACCTCAGCCAATTGGCTACTGCCTGCCCACAGTGGGTAAAGGTGAGTCCACTCTATTCAGCCCACTGATTCAAATGCCAGTCTCTTCTGGAAAAGTTCACAGACACACACAGAAATAAAGTTTTACCAGCTCTCCAGTCAACCTGATGCCAAAACTAGCCATCACAGGTGCATACCCCATTCTGGATTTTAGAAAAATCCAGTGCCCAAAACGCTACAGCCAAGGCTGAGAAAGGAAGCAAACTTCACAACAGTTGAGTTGGTCCTGGGCAGAAGGAATCCAAAGATGATCCAAACTCTCAATGAAACCTCTGACAAAACCCACATGCCAACCTGCTTGGAATCCTCGGTCTCTTGAATTCTGCTGAGGGCCCTGTCAAGAGTGAGGGTAACCAAAACAAAGTATGTGGAGCAGAAACAGAGGGGGCACTGACCTGGCCTAGCAACTACCCATGGGAAGATGAGATGCTTAAGTTGGAGCTCTTCCTGCTACAGAGCCCCCTTAGCTCATCACCCTGTGACCCCAGTCTCACAAACTGCTAGCCTAAAGCCTTCCCAACCGGAAACTCCAAATCCCATGGTGAGAGTGTAAGGCCATCACTAAGATGTCTGGCATTGCCTCCAGGTCACTAGAACCCTCCCAGGCCTGTTGAGGGAATCAGTCCAACATCCCTTGTCTTGAGTGCCTCAAATGGTGAGGTCATACTTGGTGAGCTCCAGGATTCCACCAGTCAGCAGGAGATGCTGTGGGAAGTGGAATGAACAGACCTTCGGTCCAGATGGCTTCTCCTAAGCCACTTCTTTCTGCCAGGCCATGCTCTTTGAAGATGAAGGCCCATGAAGGTAGCAAGGCCATTTATGTCAGGCCAAAGGGCAGAAGGAGCTGCTATTTTCCTTTTCCTTTTCTACCTGTGGTAGTCCCTCTGGTACTGACCAATGTCCCCACCCCTGTCAGTTCTTTTCCCTTCACTAGTATCCATGTACTACTTGATCCACTACTTAACCTCATCTTCTAGCTCTCCAGATGATGGAAATACATAAGGGCTTATTTTATCACTCTGTGTAATTCATATATGGTGAGATTTTTATAACAATTTCAAAAGTGGGTCTTTAATCCCTCTACAATGGACATTTGAATAGCAGGCGGGTTCTAGTTCCCTTAGTTTTCTATAGGAATAGCCAATTGTTTCACCATCATTTATTTATAAAGCCTCTCCTTTTCCACTGTTCCATAGTTATACTTTTTCATAAACCAAGGGTCCATTAAGTATATCTGTTTTAGTACTCTAATTAGTTCCATAGGTCTGCTTGGTAACACGTGCACCCTTATCACAAAACTGATTACAGGAACATTTTAAGAATTCTTACTGATCTGGCAGGGTAATTCTTTTTATCTTCTTCTATTACATTAACAGCATCTTGGCAATGCTTGGCCTACTGCATGCCAATTTAAATTTCATTCCTTAAAGAAATGACATTGTATGGTCACTGAATCCCACGGAAAACATGAAGAGAAGCAGAAATTGTAGCTTATAAGGATTAATATTAAAAATTTTGCAAATAAAAATATTTGCCTATGTTAAAATATGCACACTCATTTCTAAATTTGTTTTTCTTATCTATCATTCATCTACTATTTATCCATCTGCATTATCTACCTACCTGTATGAGTTATTTGATTACCTTCACTTTTAATTTGACACCCAGGATTTCATTGCCTTTTCCTTTTTATTTATAACTTCTTTCTTTGAGAGTAAAAAACCTTGTTCTCCTTATCTACATTATATTTAATTATTTCTCCATGTACTTAAGGATTTTCAGAATTTCTAACTCATAACCCTATGAAAACAAATTAACAGCCTCACAGTATGCAAATACTTTAGCCTTATAATATATAGCCAAGATATATATGTTTCCAAAGTTAGACTATAACTTTTTATGACCTTCAGAGGTAGTATAGTATTCACTTCAAACGTAGATGTTTATTTTTAAATTCGCATTCCCTTCTGAACCACAAGTCTGTTTTCATGTGAGGATGCAGGTTTCAGTTACAGTGTTTCTTCTTAGTACACTTTAGTTAGTTTCCCGCTACTGTCACTCTTCCTTTCAAACATTTTTCTTGCTTATTTTCCCTAGTGAATCTGTACACCAATTTTTCCCACTACAAGAAAAATTGGTGTTTATAGTTTTTCATAAAACATATCATCTGTGGCAAAATAGGTATTTTAAAGTTGTCTGATCTTTTCTGAGATATATATGCCATTTAAATCTTTCTGATATGATTTGTTTTTCATTATTAAGTTTTTGTTATATAAGCTTTGTATTTTCTTAATAATTTTGTTGTTATTGTAAATAGAATTAATGTCCTTTAAAATATTTGCTGAATAATATTTTTTCTTCTGTCATTATATTTTTTACTATAAAGAGGGTAAAACTAAACATAGCAAAACAGAACAAAGCAGATCAGAAGAAAACAACATAAGCGACAAAGCAAGACAGTAGGAGATCCACAGTGGCTACCATAATGTCTCGTTTTCTTCTAAACAGTTGTCGATATCTTCACACACAACAAATGCATACAAAACAAAATAGTATAAAACTTATCAGAACAGAGTGATTAAGGCATTGCAGGCCTTCAAAACCCAACAATAGGAAAATCAACAATGGCCACCATAATGTCTCTTGTTCTCTTCAAAATAGCTGTCCATACCTTCATGTATGTTGAAATGAAACCATACAAAACAGACTAAAACCACTCTGAACAAAGAATAGAAGCATTACTGGATTTCACAGCATGATGATACAGAATCAGCAATGGATATAATGTCTGGTTTTCTTCAAAGCTGTTCATTTCATCACCCATAATATAATCGATTCTCGTAAACTGTTTACGAAAAGTTCTAGGCATATATAAGCTTCTACATGTATACATATCCTTTCTGTATTAGAGGGAAAACCAAAATGAAACAAAACAGATTACTAGAAAAACAAGACACAAAAAAGACAAATAAATTACAAAAGCAAGGAGCCCAAAACAGTGAAAATATAGGCCTTCAAAGCAAGGTGGTAGGAACATAACTGAGGTTGTTATTTTACATAGTGATCTTCAAGAGTTCCTCAGATCACCAGACACAAACATGCAAAATTGTTCCAATCCTATGAATGTTAACTGTTTTGTTCCAAGAACTTACAGAATTTTTCTTGCTGAATATTATTTAAAAAATAAGTAAAGTTTCCTGGAGACTTCCAGGAAGATGGCAGAGAGGTAAGCAGCAGGGAAAACAGCCCCTCTGAAAGTCATCATCCAGATGCTGGAACACAGAATCGTGAGGAAGACAATGAAGAAACTGGGTCTCCTGGACCCAGGAAGAATCTGAAGGGCAAAGTGAAGCCCACAGAGGGAGTGAAGAGAGAAACTTCAAGGAAGAAGAAGGCAGTAGCTGACAGTGTCTTCATCCTGAGACTGGACTCACTACATGAAAGGAACTGTTGGAACCTGGAAATACATGATCATGGTGACAGTGACAGCTGGCGACCCTGCAGGCCTTTGCAGAGTGATGCCTCTGTGGAGGGGAGCAGCAGACATGGAGGACTGCACTGGCTGGTGCTGTCAGTCCTGATAATCCACTACAGAGATTAACTAAGGGTCACAGAAAATATGGTGGCACAGTGCCAAAAAAAGAGGGACTAGACCACCTGAGCAACAACTTCTCATCTCCAACAAAATGAAGAGGTAAGATCTTCCAACAGACTCAAAACTCAAAACTCAAAAACCAGCTACATCTGGGAGATACCTCAGAGACATAATCATCACCAAATAGTCCTAAATACCACCAATAAAGCAACCCAAAAAATGAATTTATAAGCATCACCACAGGCATTAAACTAAAAAAAGAGAGAAAATAAAATTAGAAGACACTTATGCAAAATGCAACCTCAGACATCCAGTTCACTGAAGGCAAATCCAGAGGACAGTGAGGTAGGACAATCTGAAAGCCCTCCACCAGGTCTCTCTGAAGTGATAACAACAGAGCAATTAAATGAGGCTCTGGAAAAAAATGAAATCAGAAATAATCTCTCACATAACTAAAGAGATTACCAAAATATGTAACATGTGTTGCAACATTAGAACAGATACAGACAAAAAAAATAGACAAGAATAAGCAAATTATGGAAGCTCAGCATAGGAAACCAATTAAATCCATAAAGTAGATTCAAACAGATATCCAGAAGAATAAAAACTCCACTGAAAATATGCAAAGCAGTTTAGGCCAGTGTGAGCACAGGATCTCAGATAATGGAGACAGGCTTGCCGTTAGTGATCAGGAAAAGAAAGCTTTCTCAAAACTAGCAAGGGACCATAAGAAATCAACACAGCAGCTGCTAGATGAGAAAAAGAAGAATAACTTAAGGTTAGTTGGAATCAATGAACAAGCAGGAGATACAACAAATTACATTAAAAAATGTTCACAGATATCATGACAGAAAACTTTCTTGCTGGAGAAAAAGAATTTGACATACGAGTAAGTGAGGCATATAGAACTCCAATTAGCAATGATCAAAAAAAATCTACAGTCAGGCATATCATAGTAAAGATTTCAGAAATGCAAAACAAGAATAGAATCCTAAAACCTGTTACAGAGCACACTGCCCTCGGACCTCCCAGTTTGCCTCAGCTGGTGCACAAGGGCGGGATGCTTCCTGCATGCCCCACCAGCAGCCTGCCACCCTTGGGGACCACTCCTCCACCTCCTGCACCTAGTATTGCTGTTGATCTTTGGCTCCCACTCCTCTTCCCAGAACCTTGGACTACAGTGGATTAACCGTGCTGGTTGATAAGAGACTCAGTAACCCCTCATCCAAACAGAAGATCTCAGCAGGCTTCCATCAGTGTGGCGAGTTTGCCCCTAAAATAGAGGTCTTCAGTGGGTAAACAGGAGCAGTAGTGAAGTCCTCTCCAACTGTAAGACCTTGGTGAGCTTGGCAAGAGGGTGTGTGATTTCCTCTGTCACACAGAGAACATCAGGCATGTTGAAGAATGTGCCAATAAGGCCTCTCCAAACTTGGAGAAAATCAAAATGGCTTATGAGACACCAAGGGAAACAGGAAGGCCTCAGCTGACACAAATACTATAGACAGGGAGATCTCGTGACCTGGAACAACCTGAAGACATAGTAATAGCAGGAAGTAAGGGTTGACTTACATCAGTACTCCTAGGCTAGCCAGCTAAGGAAGAATATAGGGCTCACCCAACAGGATTTGCAGGAGTAATTCAGGTGACTGGCCCTCCTCTTCTTTGTGGTAATCAATAATAAGACAAATATCAACCACACAGTAGGACCCTGAGATACATACTACTGATAGTGGAGACTAGTGGGAGTGAAAGCCCAAATATTAGCCCTAAAGGTGAAAATGACAAAACAAAAAAGCAAAACGCAATCTGAAACATGTAGTCCATCAGGAGCAAGTACAGGTGACATTGAAGTAGAGGACTTTAAAAGTCATACACCAGAAATCTCTGAAAAGATAGCAAGTGAAATAAAGAAACAAATCCATGAGGCTATAGAGAAAATCAAATTAGAAATAGTTTCTCATGTAAAGACAAAACAACAATGTTAATAAAGGAGTTGCCCAGTGTAGTTTGGGAAATTGAAACCTTGAATGAACAATATAGAAAACAAGCAGAATCCATGAAACAAACTCAAAGAGACATAAAAGAAACAAAAAAATCTATTGAAAGCTGGCACACCATTTAAATGAAGCTGAGAATAGAATTTTGTACCTTGAAGACAGCTTCAAGATTACACCAAGAGAAACAATATAAGACCAATAGGCATCAATGAAGATGCAGGAGTCAACACGAATGACATAAATAAACTGTTCACAGAAGTAATAGCAGAAAATTTCCCAAACATGTGGAAAAGAATCTGATATACAGATAAGTGTATATAGAATGCCAGTCACAACCAACATAAATCTGTACCCAGACATATAATAATTAAGATCCAAGACATACAGCATAAAAACAGAATACTAAAAGCTGTTAGAGAAAAGACACAACTTTCCTATCAAGGAAAGCCCATCAGAATCACCGCAGACTTTTTAGCACAAACCCTCAAGATGAGCTTGAAGTATTTGAAGCCCTGAAAGAAAAGAATTTTCAACCCAGATTGATGTACCCAGCAAAACTGTCTTTCAAATTTAATGGAGAAACAAGATACTTCCATGACAAAGAACAACTGAAGAAAATCATGTCCACCAAACCAACCCTAGAAAGAGTATTGAAAGACATACTGTATAGATAGAAATGACCACAATCCCCAGAATAACAATAGAAAGAAACCACCAGGTAGGACAAGCAATTAAGCAAGGGGGAAAAGCAGAAAGCAAACAACTGTAACATAAAATGGCAAAGTCGAGCCAGTACACATCAGTGATATCTATAATGTAAATGGCCTCAGTTCAACTATCAAAAGAAATAGGTTGACAGAATGGATCAAGAAACATGATCCCACAACAGGCTGTATACAAGAAACACATCTGGCTCCATGAAACCCATATATTAAAAGTCAAATAATGGAAAACTCTATTTCATGCAACAGGAACCCAGAAAAAAGCAGGGGTAGTGATTCTGTTTGCAGATAATGTGAACATCAACCTAAAACGATCACAAGAGATAAAAAAGCTCACTACATATTTGTTAATGGAAAAATTCAAGAGGAAGAACTAACAATTATAAATATATATGAACCAAATACAGGAACATCCAACTATATAAGACAAATACTAATGGACATGAAAAACCTAGTACACAAGAACACAGTTGTAATAGGGAACCTTAATATCCCATTGTCCCAAAGAGACATATCAACTAGACAAAAAGTCAGCAAAGAAATAATAGAACTGAATCATACCTGTGAGCAATTGGACTTAGTAGATGCTTACAGGGTGTTCCAACCAACCACAACAAAATATACTTGCTTCTCAGCTGCACATGGGACATTCTCCAAAATAGACCATATATTATTCCATAAAACAGCCTTAAGTAAATGCAAAGAGACTGAAATTATCCCATGCATAATATCTGATCATAGTGCACTGAAATTGGAAATTAATGGTAAAAAAATTGCAAAACCTGCATAAATACATGGAAATCAAATAACAAGCTTCTGAACAACTAATGGGTTACAGGTGAAACTGAAGAAGAAATAAAGAAATTTCTACAATTTAATGAAAATGCAGTTATAACATATCATTACCTGTGGGATGCAATGAAAGTGGTCCTAAGAGGGAAATATATAGTAATAAATTGTCACATCAAGTAAATGGAACAAGCACAAATAAACAACCTAATGTTACATCTCAAGCTTCTAGAAAAGGAAGAGCAAGTCAAACTCAAAGCTCATAGAAGAGAGTAAATTGTAAAGATTAAAACAGAAATTAATGCAATTGAAACTAAAAAAACAATACAAAGAATTAACAAATCAAAGAGCTGGCTTTTTGAGAGAATAAACAAAATTGGTAAACCTCTAGCCAACCTTATCTAGAAAAAGAAAGAAAAAACTCCAATTCATGCAATCAAGACTGAAAAGAGAGAAAATACTACAGATCCCACGGAAACTCAAAAGATCATGAACACCTTCTTTGAAAATCTCTACTCAGCTAGGTAGAAAATACAGAGGAAATGGACAAGATTTCTACAAACATGAACTACCAAACCTCAATCAAAAAGATATAAAAATTCTGAATAATCTAATATCAGCTATTGAAATTGAAAACATGATTAAAAACTTACTAATGAAGAAAAGCCCAGGTCCTGATGGATTCACGGCTGAAATCTACAAGAAATTTAGAGAAGATTCAATGCCAATACTCCTTAAAATCTTGAATGAAATTGAAAGGGAAGTAATCCTCCCTAAATCATTCCTGGAGGCAAGTATTACTTTGATACCAAAACCAGAGAAAGAGCCATCAAAAAGGAGAACTATAGGCCAATCTCACTAATGAACATTGATGCAAAGATTCTCAATAAAATACTGGCAAATAGAATGCAGCAAATCATCAAGAAAATTATACATCACAGCCAAGTGTGATTCATTCCAGGAATGCAGGGATGGTATAACATATGCAAAACAATAAATGTAATATACCACATGAACAGAGCCAAAAACAAAAACCACATGGTCATCTCAACAGATGCAGAGAAAGCTTTCAATAAAGTCCAACACTTGTTCATGACAAAAACCATACAGAAACTCGCAATAGATGGCATCTATCTCTATCCCATAAAGGCCATCCATGACAAACCAACAGCCAACATTATACTAAATGGACAAAAACTGAAAGCTTTCACTCTAAAATCAGGGACAAGACAAGGATGTCCACTATCACCACTCCTATTCAATATAGCTCTGGAAACACTAGCCAGGGCAATCAGACAACAGAGAGAAATAAAAGGAATAAAGATAGGAAAGGAAGAAGTTAAATCATCACTATTTGCAGATGACATGATACTCTATATAGAAAAGCCCAAAAACTGCAATAAAATACTACTAGATGTAATAATCAAATTCAGCAGTGTAGCTGGATATAAAGTTAACACTCAAAAATCAAATCATTTCTGTACACAAACAAAAAACTCACCAAGAGCAAACTTACGGAAAGATTGCTTTTCACAACAGCATCAAAAAATGAACGACTTAGGAATCAGCCTAACCAAGAATGTAAAAGACCTATGTGCTGAAGATTATACTAGTCTAAAAAAGGAGATTGAAGATAATATTAGAAAATGGAAGGATATTCCTTGCTCTTGGCTAGGAAGAACCTACATTGTGAAAATGGCCATACTCCCAAAACTGTTATACAGATTTAGTGCGACCCCAATCAAAATACCATTAACATACTTTACAGATCTAGAGAAAATATTCCTAAAATTCATTTGGAAACAGAAGAAACCTAGAATAGCAAAGGCAATTCTGGGCAACAAAGGCAAGGCCGGAGGCATCTCAATTCCTGACTTTATACTACAAAGCTCCAGTGTTAAAATCAGCATCGTACTGGCAAAGAAATGGACCTGAAGATAAATGGAACAGATTATATGACACAAACATAACTACAAAGACATTCAGCCACCTGATATTTGACAAAGGGGCTAAACAAGTTCACAGGAAGAAGGATAGCCTCTTGAATAAATAGTGCTGGAAAAACTGGCTCTCCACATGCTGAAGAATGAAACTAGACCCATGCATTAAACTAAAATCAAAATGGATCAAAGATCTAAATCTTAAAACAGAAACACTAAATCTACTGGATTACAAGGTAGGTAGAAATCTTGGAGCTGTAGGGGTAGGCAAAGAATTCATGAACCAAACACAAACCTCACGGGAAATACTTCAAAGAATAGACAACTGGGATGTCATATTATTACAACATTTTTGCACTTCAAAGGAAATCACCAACAAAAGGAAAAGAAAACCCACAGAATGGGAAAGAATTTTAGCCAGCAACCCCTCAGACAAAGCACTTATATTCAGAACATATACAAAATTGAAAAACATCAAGTCCCTCAAATTCAAAGACCCTCTCCAAAAATGGGCATCTGAGATGAACACACAGTTCTCAGATAAAGATACACAAATGACAAGTAAATACATAAAGAAACGTTCACCATCACTGGTCATTTTAGAAATGCAAATTAAAAGAGCACTGAGATTTCATCTGTCCAGAAAGAATGGCTGTCATCAAGAGATCAACTGATACTAAAGGTTGGTAAGGCTGCAGCAAAATACAAACACTTTTTCACTGTTGGTGGGAGTGTAGACTGGTGCAGCTACTATGGAAATCAGTATGGAGATTCTTCAGAAAACTAGGATTCAAAGTTCCATTCAATTCAGCTATTTCCCTCCTGGGTATTTTCTCAGAAAAACTGAAAATGTCATGTCACAGTGATATATGTGCATCCATGTTAAAGCAGCACAATTTGTAATAGCTAAATCTTGGAAACAACCAAAATGCCCATCAACCACAGAGTGGATGACAAAGATGTGGTTTTTTTATACCATGGAATATTACTCAGCTATTAAAAGGGATGATCTTCAGGCATGTATATGTAAATAGATGCAACTTGAGACTATCCTCATAAGTGAAATAAATAAGACTCACATTAGTATCAGATTGTCTCTCTAGTGTAAAAATAATAAAAACTGAAAGAATAATAAGACCCAAAATGTAAAAATGAAAGAGAAGTAAAGTGCGATAAAGTATATAATTGTATGTACATTTAAGTGTGTAAGATACATGACCATATTACTAATTTTTTGTTGGATCACTGAACAGAATGGTTTGCACTGTCATTGTTTGACTGTCTGTCAACTTTTTATGCTTTGATTTTGTAACCTGAACACCTATTTCTAAGATGACAATATGTAATTTATCAACTAGTGATTTCTTAGTGTTATTTTTTTTTGAGATTCTATATTATTTCTACCCTTTTTTCTATTTTTCTTTTTTCTTCAAAAAAATAAAAATAAAAAATAAAACCTGTTAGAGAAAAGAAAAAAACTTACCTATAAAGGAAAGCCCATGAGAATCACAGCTGACTTCTCAACACGAACTCTCAAGTCAATGAAAGCTTCACATGAAATAATCCAAGTTCTAAAGGAAAACAACTGTCAACCCAGATAGATGTACACCACTAAACTATCTTTCAAAATTGAGGGACAAATAAGATACTTCCATGACAAACAACAACTGAAGATAATTATGACCACCAAACCAGGACTCCAAAAAGTTCTGAAGGACATTCTAGAGAGATACTAAGGACTGCAGGGACTACAGCTCCATGAACCCCCAACAGAAGGAATCCACCAGGGAAGGCAAACAATTGGAGGGGAATAAAGGGAGCCAACAACAGGAAAGTAACATAACAAGGATAAGTCAATACATAGCAGTTATAACCATCAGTGTTAATGGTCTCAATTCACCAGTCAAAAGACACAGACTAGCAGAATGGATCAAGAATCAGGATCCACTAATCTTCTATAAAGAAGAAACACATATAATTCAAAAAGACATTCGTAGACTGAAAATCAAAGGAAGAAAAACAATACTCCATGTGACAGGAACCCAGAAAAAAATCAGGAGTAGCTATTCTATTTGCAGACAAAGTGAATTTCAAGTCAAGACTGATTAAGAAAGTTAATGAAGGTCACTACATCCCCGTAAAGAGAACAATCCAAGAGGAAGAGATACTGTCATAAGTATATATGCAACAAATACTAGTGCATCCAAATATACAAAGCAATTACTAATAGGCATGAAAAATCAAATAAGTCCTATTAGTATTGTAGTGGGAGACCTCAATACTCCACTGTCACAAAAAGACAGATCACCTAGACAAAAAAATCAATAATGAAATATTAGAACTAAATCAAACTTTTGAACAATTTGACCTATTAGATGTCTATACAGTGTTCCACCCTACAACATCAGAACACACATTCTTCTCAGCTGTACATGGGCCATTCTCCAAAATAGACCACACACTGGTTCAAAGAATATGCTTAAGTAAATGCAAAGTAATTGAAATTATCCCATGCATACTATCAGACCACAGTGCAATGAAATTGGAAATCCATGCCAAAGGAAACCGCAAGAACTTCATAAACACATGGAAATTAAATAGCACCTTGCAGAATAAGCAATGGACCACAGATGAAATTAAAGACCAAATGAGACAGTTTTTAGAGTTGAACGATAATGACAATACAACATACCAGAACTTGTGGGACCCAATGAAGGCAGTCTTAAGAGGGAAATTTATAGCAATAAGTACACATATCAGGAAAACACAGCAAGCACATAATAAACAACTCAATGTTGAACCTCAAACTTCTAGAAAAATAAGAAAAGGCCAAACCAAAAGCTCATACAAGGGAGGACATTATAAACATCAGAGCAGAAATTAACACACTGGAGACTAAAACTACAAAAAAAATCAATGAACTAAAGAGTTTGTTCTTTGAAATATTAAATAAAATTGACAAACCGTTGGCTGACCTTATCAAAAAAAGGAAACAAAAGACTCAAATACACACAATTAGGAAAGAAAAGGGCTAAATCAAAACAGACCCTGCAAAAATCCAGAAAATCATATATATCTATCATCTAGTTTGAAAACTTGTGTTTTAATAAGATGGAAAAAGCAGAAGAAATGGACAGATTCCTAGATACATAGGAATTATGAAAGCTGAATCAAGAAGATATAAAAATACTGAAAACCAAGTATCAGTAAATAAAACTGAAGATGTAATCAAAAACCTATCAACAAAGAAAAGGCCAGGCCCTGACTGATTCACTGCTGAATTCTACAAGAAATTTAGAGAAGACCTAACATCATTCCTTCTCAAAGTCTTTAATGAAATTGAATGGGAAGCAATACTTTCAGATTCATTCCTGGAAGCTAGCATTACCCTGATATCAGTACCAGAGAAGGATGCAAATAACAAAAAGAATTACATGACAATGTCTCTAATGAACATTGATGCAAAAATCCTCAATAAGATACTGGAAAACAGACTGCAGCAAATCATCAAGAAAATTGTACACCATGATCAAGTGGGATTCATCCCAGGGATGCAGGAATGGTTCAATATACATAAATCCATAAATGTAATACACCATATTAACAGAGCCAATGACAAAAATCATATGATCACCTCAACAGGTGCAGAAAAAGTTTTAGCAAAGTCCAACACCCATTCATGATAAAAACTGTACAAAACCTGAAATAGATGGGTTTTATTTCAATCAAATAAAAGCCATCTATGACAAACCAACAGCCACCATCATACTAAATGGACAAAAATGAAAGCTTTCTCTCTAAAATTAGCAACAAGACAAGGATTCCACTGTCTCCACTCTTACTCAAAATAGTCCTAGAAATTTTAGCTGGAGCAACTAGACAAGGGAAACAAATAAAAGGAATAAAGAAATGAAAGGAAGAATTTAAACTACTGTCATTTTCAGATAACATGGTACTGTAATTAGAAGAGACCAAAAACTCTACCAAAAGACTACTAGATTTAATAAGCTAATTCAGTAAATTACTTGGTTACAAAGTCAAAACCCAAAAATCAATAGCCTTCCTGTACATGAATAACAAACTCAATGAGAAAGAAATCAGGGAAATAATATCTTTTGCAATAGCACCACCAAAAAAAGAAATACCTAGGAATCAATCTAACAAATGAGGTAAAAGACCTCTACAATGAAAACTACAGTGCTCTGTAAAGGGAGATTGAAAAGGCAATTAGAAGGGCTGGGGTT
>PVJX010020164.1:0-33756 GCA_004027295.1 Dolichotis patagonum | reverse complement strand
TATGATAGCTATCTAATGGTTGTAAAGAGTATCATATTGTAGGTTTGATTTACATTTTTCTGCTGACTGATCCATAGATATTTAATGAAATAAAATTATCTACTTAATAGTTATTTTACGAGGAACTAAAGATGGCGCACCGGTAAGCAGCAGGCTCTCTGAGAGAGACAGCTCAGACTCCAGAATAAAACATCCTGGAAACTTGCATAGGAAACTTGATGGTAGCTTCTCTCTCCTGATTTCTTGGGAAAGTTGAATAAATAACAATTTAGTTTCTGTTTGTTGAAATGGTATCTTAGCATGATGACTTTCATCTGATTTTTAGCCTGGTTTGTTGGGACTTGTTACAGGAGCTTTGTCCATAACAATCACCTATATTTTTTACTTAACACTTAACACAAAAACATGCACACAAATGTTCATAGTACTACTCATAGTAGCCAAAAAGCAGAACTATCTAGATGTTCATCAGTTAATGAACAAACAGAAACTTGTGACAATAGAATAATTCTATCATAAAAAGAAATTAAGCACTGATACACTCTATGCCATGGGTGAATTTTGAATAAAGTTGTTCTAAGGGAAAGAAGCCAGATGCAATGTTGTGTGATCTCACTCATATGGAATGAGCAGAATAGGCAAATTCAGAGACATAATATGTAGATTAATGATTACTAGGGGTAGGAAAAGGAGGCTGGTAAGATACTGCTAGTAGGTATGCAGAGTTATCTTTTTTCAGGGGAATACAAATTCACATGTCAGCCTTACACAAGGGGCCATGCTAACTTTCTCTGAATAGTATCTATGCTGCCAAAGCAAACCGTGGAGAATTTTCTTTTGAATGAGAAGATATTTTGGAATTAGTGACGATGGTTGCATAATACTATAAATATACCAAAAACCATTGAATTGTACACTTTTGAAAGATGAATTTTATGCCATGTGATTATATCTCAAAGCTGTTCTAAACAAAATTTATGGAGAATTAGATGTTTCTCAAAAACTTAGCGGTGGGGGTAGAGCTCAGTGGACGGGCATGTACTTACCGTGTGTAAGGCTCTGGAATCAATCCCAGTACCAATACAAACTTTAAAACCTAGGGCGTCCAAGTGCCCCAGGATCGTCTCAGCAGCGGAGCATCCTAACAGCGTACTACTCATGGGCATGGTTGGTGTTTCTCGATAAGTAGGTGGGTTTGGGGTTGCAGTTTGGGCACTCTTGGGTTGGAGCAGTTCCTCAGTGTATAATCTGATTTCCAGATACAACTGGCTCACTGGGGTTATTTTTGTTTGTTTGTTTGCTTGTTTGTTTGTTTTTTGGTACCGGGGATTGAACTCACAACCTCGCGCTTGCCAGGCAGGCACTTAAGCCACTGAGCTAAATCCCCGGCCCTCACTGGTTATTTTTGATAGTTTCTTTTCTTTTTTTACAAAAAGGTGAGTTCTACCTACCTCATTCTCTGTGAATTACAATGATTCCCTGGTGTCTTAGGCTAGTGCGGATCTGGGAAGAACGAGTCAGTCTAACCAAGCTAAGAGAAAAAGTCACCAGGGAAGATGGAAGAGTCATTTTGAAGATAGAGAAAGAAGAGTGGAAGGTAAACTTTATAGAATATTTGATTTTCCACCTTTTGTACTTGGTGAGAGAGCTGACAGAATGATATTGAGACTGTAAGACTGCAATAGTTAGAGATCCTAATTTTAATAATGCATGAAATGGTGTCGGGCAACATGAACAATAGGAAAAAAAAGGTAACTTCACAACCTTGGAGAAATTCAATTTGCTTCAACCCTAACCTTAAGTCATTTGTGTTATTTCTTTCCCTAATACTTATAATAAGCATTTTCTCTTTTCCATAACAAATGACCATCTGCTTAATGAAAATCATACAGCTTTTTCAAAGAAATGCTTAATTAAAACTTTTTTTAAAAAAATTACTGGGGATATAGCTCAGAGGCACAGTGCCTGCCTGGCAGGCTTAAGGCTCTGAGTTCAATTTCTGGTACCAAAATAAATCATAAAATGGAAACTTTTAAAATTAGGTGTCCCTTCTGGTTCATACTCATTTTCTCTCTTTACATGCACTCACACACACAGTTGCTTGATTACATTAGGTGTACTCTAATTTTTATAAAGTTTTCTAACCTTTGGGTCAGTGTTTGCTCTCATGTATATGATGTACATATATTTAGCTAGGTGGTTATTTCATTTATTTTCTATTTTTACACTGAAAGGGAAATGACATAGAATTACAAATAGTTGAAACAAAATCCCTAACTTAAAAAAAACTCTTTAAGGCCGGGGGTTTAGCTCAGCAGTATAGCATAAGTGCC
The DNA here is from genome assembly GCA_004027295.1 of Dolichotis patagonum. Lineage (NCBI taxonomy): Eukaryota > Metazoa > Chordata > Mammalia > Rodentia > Caviidae > Dolichotis > Dolichotis patagonum. Next base: position 31,423 of record PVJX010020164.1, on the reverse strand, counting down.
TGCTTGGCAAACGCAAGGTCGTGAGTTCGATCTCCGGCACAAAAAAAAAACCCACCTCTTTAAAAAAGTCTGTTATAAAATAAATATTTCAAAACAGTAGTGGAAGTGAGCTAGGGGAAATACTAACTTCCAACTTGCTAGATGTCAATGGTGTTGAGTTTGTAGTCCCCCAACATCAAGCAATGAAATCAATAACCAAAGGAAGAAGTTAGGAGGGTTTTATTGGGAATAGGGAGAAGAACAGCCCCTGGATTTCCAGGAGGGGTCCTGAATGGAATACAGCAAAGTCACAGTGTGGGTACAACATGGGTCAAACTCCAATTAATCTCTAAGATTACAAGTACAGCTGCTTAGCTAATATTTGGCATACTCTATGCTTAGCTAAAAGAAAAAGCCACCAGGGAAGACGGAAGAGTCATCTTGAAGATGACCAGTAGGGGAACAGATCATGTAGGGCGGGTGCATGGAAAGAACAAAGGCGTTTTGGGGAAGGGATGGGTCTGGATGCTCTCTGGTCACTCACCCCTTTGGCTGATGCCTAGCTGGACTTAGTAGCCCAGCTGGTGCTAGTTACAGTATGATTCCAAGTTACTGTTTATCCCATAGGAAGGCGTGGAGGCCCGGCCCTTCTTCAGGGGCTCCTCCAGCCACAATTCTGATATCTTTACTTAATTATTTATTATTTTTTCTGACTTCCTTGAGACTCCAGTCCCTCTCTGACTGCTGTAGTATGTGTTTATTTCTAACTTAGCTGCTTATAATAGAAGAAAAGTTTAAATTACTAAGATAATTTTTTTTTATATCCTTGTTTTGTATATCCTTGTTTCCTACTAGGGGAGCCTAGTAGAACAGAATCTTTTTTTTTTTTTTGAACAGAATCTTTAGGAAAGGCATCTATGTGTGTGCATTATTAACCAAAATATGGTATTGTGGTTTATTCTGATTAAAGTTTAAAAAAGAAAAAAGAAGCCAGGCGTGGTGGTAATGCCTGTAATGCCAGCACTGGGGAGGCTAAGGCAGGAGGATCACTGTGAGTTCAAGGGCAATCTGGGCTACACAGTGAGTTCAAGTCCAGCCAGAACTACAGAGCAAGGCCCTGTCTCAACATTTCTAGGAAAATGGATACACCCTGAGTCCATATTCGTAAGTGAAATAAATTGGACACTTACATGTAAATACTGCATTGTTTCTCTGGTGTGAGAATCAAAAGTGTAAGGACCAAGATGTGTAATAAGTATTGTGAAATAGGAAGAAAATGTTCAAATGAGGAAGGGAACAAGGGAGAGGGGCAGGGGAGATGAAAGAAAGAACAAGTTAAAAAAATGAGAAAAGGAAAAGAAAGAAAAAGTTAAATAAAATGAGAAGGGGGAAAAGAAGATCCTGTCTCGAAAAAAACAAAACAAAATATCCTGTCTCGAAACAAAACAGAAAAGAAAAGGAAAGGAAAGGAAAGAAAAGAAAAAGAGTAAAGGCCGTATAATAGAGAAGTAACACAAAGTAGTTGAAAACAATCCATTAAGGAAAAACCATTCCAAAATGCTTTTACAAATCAAATGTCACACTTCAGAATGGCACTGGACTTAAGATTATTTAAGTAATAGAGTGACTCTGTAATTTCTTTTAGACTCTTCCTTCTTCTTTACTGAAACTGAATCAGCTTCAGGAATGGCAACTACATAGAACTGGTTTGTTGAAAATTCCTGAATTCATTGGAAGATTCCAGAACCTCATTATATTAGATTTATCTCGAAACACTATTTCAGAGATACCTCCAGGAATTGGTAAAGATGATTTATTTTATTTGTGTGCTATTTTATTTACCTTCAGATGTGCCTTTTGGGGAGGGAGGAGAACAGCTCCTGAGTCGCATGCCAGTCTTGGAGGGACTTTTGATTGATTTTTTTTTTGACACATGGATTAAAGATCTCATTTTTGTATATTCTTGAATTTTGGGGCAAATTTAAATATTTAATCTAAATTGAAGCTCCCAAAGAATCCAAATTTCTAGATTTACTGAAATAATTCAAGATGAGATTTTAACGTGTGAGAATTGCACAGGAAACCTTGATATGTAGATTTTGAAAGCCGTATTGCTAGTTTAGTTATTCCACTTAACTAGGTTAAGATAGGTTGAATACAATAAAGAAAAATAGAAAGATTCATTGAAAAGGGGAAAGTGTCCCCAAATGGAAAATTGTAGAGTATTTTTTTTGTTTTATTTGTTGTTCTGGGTGTTGAACTCAGGCTTTCTACATGCTAAGAAAATGCCCTACCACTGAGCTACTCCTCTGTAGTGTGGCTAACACAAAATAAGGTTACTCTGTCTCCCATGGCACTGATAAATCCATGTCTTCTTAAGGAAGGGAGAGTGAACTGGGAAAATGGAAGAACATAAGAACGATGAATGCCAATATACAAATCATTAATGCTGCCATACTTAATAACCAGAAACTCCTTTCTATTGTGTGTGTGGTTTGTTTGTTTTGTTTCATTTTGTTTTTGTTTTCATTTTGTTTGTTTTGTTTTGCTTTAGGACTGCTCACTAGACTTCAGGAACTAATTCTTAGCTACAACAAAATCAAGACTGTCCCCAAGGAGCTAAGTAATTGTGCCAGCTTGGAGAAATTAGAACTCGCTGTTAACAGAGACATATGTGATCTTCCACAAGAGGTCAGAAAGATCTAGCTAGTAGTTTATTTCTCAATTGTGCAACTGTTATAAAAAAAATAAGACTAATAATGAAATGCTATATATTTTATTTCAGAAAACATATTTTTCAGAAATCATTTTCTATTATGATAAGGTTGGATTTTAAGATCTATTTTATATAAATGCTACTTCGATTATTGTCACAGCCCTGACATCATCTGTTGACTGTCATCTTGGCGGCCAGAATGAGAGTTTTACTTATTAAATTCCCAGAATTGAGGGCAAGTCAAGGTTTTAGTGATTACTTATTAAATGTTTGACCTTAATGAGTGAAAGATTATTATAAAGCCACAATGTAGTGATAGAGTGACCAGTTTTCAAGACAGAGAAGTGTAAGATATGAATGTAGGAAATGTTTCTTATTGGCTTTCTAAGCTTCAAGTAAAAGCGAAGCGATGCAATTAGAAAGCCTTCAAACTTTGTCTTGATATGATGTCATTGTTTAAACCAAATTGATCATATAACAATAAACACTTTTACATTACTTTTCAAACATTACGTTATTAGAATTAGCAGAGGAAACGTCTTTCCATGTATTTTGCCTTGAAAATAAGTTTACAAGATAGAAGTCAAGACAAGTTAATAAAGCTCAAAATAAAAAACTCTTCCCTTTAGCTAATTCTTTTGAGGAGCATATCATTCATCGCCAAAACCAGTGAACATATCACGAATATTAGTTGTTCTTGCAAGTCAAACATGGATATATATTTCATTACATAATCGTTATGTTTAATGAAACATATAATGAGAAAGATCACACAGGGAATTTTCCTCATAAAGGCATATATATATATATATATATATATATATATATATATTAGCCTGAGGTGGTTTAATTACCAAAGTGTAGCCTCTAAGTAGCTTTGTGGCCTTCGACACACCATTTGCATAACAGATCTCAGTTCTGACATGTCCAAAATTAGGACTGTCATAGGTGCTTTATTATATTTTCAATTTTACAAAATCAAAAAGTTTTAGACCTACCAAGAGATCTGAAATTGGAAAATCATCTGTCAGGCATTAATTGTACACAATAGATACACACAAATATATATGTACTAATGTAAAAGCAATCTTTTTATACTCTGTTTTGAGCCATTTGAAAATTTCAAGACTCTATTTGGGAGATTTTGCAAAATGTTTATTTATAATTTGAACTCCAAAGCTGGAGAAACAACATCACCTGCTATACAGAATACTGCAGCTCTTTTGTCTTACACTTACTGTATTTGTGTTCGTGTGTGTGTGTGGGGGGGGTGCTGATGTTACAGAAAGAATCTTAATATGCTCTGAAATGGAAATGAAATAGTAACATCTTCCTAGCCAAATGCATAGCTTTTGGCTATGCTTTTATTTGTTTGATTTGAATTTTTGGTAAAAATTAACTAAATTTTCATACCCTGAAACTTTCACCAGGATATAGAAGTAGGAAAGAAATTCTGTGGTATTAGATCCATAAAACTTGACTTCACAAGCGAAGTGTGATGGTATACACTTGTAACTGCAGCAAGGCTGCCTCAAGGCTGAGGCAGGATGATTGTTGTCAATTTGAACTCAGTCTGCACTAAATTGTGAGTTCAAGGCTAGCCTGAACTACATAGTGAGACCCCATCTCAAAATAATACCAACCAAACAAAAAAATCCCCAAAACCTATCATTTGTACTTTCATGACTTATCTGAGCCATTGTATCCCTCAAGTGGCAATAATGACACTCCCTTTGTACAGTTGAGGTCAGAATTCTAATTTACTTAAGGTACAATGGTGTTATCACTCATAGTTTCTCAGACAAGGTGAGGAACACAGATAATCAAAGAGATAGATTTAAATGAATAAACTACATTAATATGCATCACTATGAATATACTTAAAAACTGGTAAGATCAAAAAGCAAGTAAAAAGATAAGTATAGAATCATACTCCTTAAATTAAAAAATATAGGGTACTAAATTTTATGAAAATAAAATAATTATATATAGAAACACAGAAAATATTTCTGTATAGTAATAAAAACATAAAAGACATGCTTAGCCATGTGGATATATTCAGGAGAGGCAGCACTGTCTCTGAAGAAAGGAGGAGCGTACAATGGGTATGATTTGTCAATATATGTTTCATAGTTACTTTGTGTGTGTTTGTGTGTGTGTGTGGTACTGAGGGCTAAACCCAAGCCCTTTGCTACTTCCCCATCCTTTAGTTCTTTTAAAACTATTTTGAGCAAGGGTCTCGCTAAATTGCCAAGTTGCTCAATGCACTCGGATTTGTAATCCTCCTAGAGTGGGGAGATCACAGGCATGCACCTCTGTGCCCAGCTGACATTTTTATTCTACAATTGAGCACCCTGGTGTGTATGTTATTCTTTATGATTTTTAATTGTTTATTTCATTTAAAAATATAATTACCAAACATTAAATTCAGTGTTTAAGATAATGTACATAAATTATCAGGCATGAAATGTCAGGAAAGATTATCATTATAAATATTCACATTTTCCATACAATTTTCAACTGTTAGATGAAAGGTAATCAAAGAAAAAAGTTTTGTCACCTGCACGGATCCTATTAGCCCTGGAACTTGCTTAGTTTGGAAGGTGAATTTCCTTTGAATAAATGCAATTTCTTTATATTATTTTTGAGGGGGAAGTTTGAACTCTAGCACTGATATATGCTAACGTGTTCTGCATGAACAATATTACAAGTCCCAACGGATACAACTTCTATCAGTTTTTCATTTCATATTTATTTTTGTATTTGGTTTGCTGTGGACTACTACATTTAAAGCCCAAGTGTAATGTGAACATTCTTTGATATGAAATATCTCCTATATCAGTGTGAGTCTTTTAGTAGTTTACATTATACAACTTTATTGTGAGAAATCTTGCTTTCCTCTTCAGCTCAGCAATCTCTTAAAACTTACTCACCTTGATTTGAGTATGAACCACTTTACTACAATCCCTCTTGCTGTGTTGAACATGCCTGCCCTTGAGTGGCTGGACATGGGAAGCAACAGACTTGAACAACTTCCTGATACTATAGAAAGGTAAAATAAATAGCCTTTTATGCTACTGACAAATAGCTTAAAACCACCTATGAAAAATAAGAAGTAACGAGCTAAACAAGACAGAAAGGATCTGGAGCATAATCAACTAGAGTTGATCCATATAGTTTGAAGTATGCTGCATTTTAACACAACATTTTCATTTATTCCAAATAAGTAAAAAAGGCTTAAGGAATGGAAAAAACTGACTTCAAGACACTAACAAGCATATGTCACAACACTAATAACATTGCTTTGTGCATGCCAGCCATTTCTATACACTTGAGAAAGGATTGCCCAAGGTCAATTAAGAGGCATTTAACTAGTTAGGATTTGAACCCAGGCATCCTGGCCTGAGTCCACGCTGTTAACCAGTATGTGTACTGCCTTGACCTTGCATTGTAATGATTTCCCTGAATCCCTCCACTCCTGTCCCTCTGGGTACTGTGATTTGAACCTAGGGTCTTCACAGTGAGCTACATCCCCCCCCCCCCGACTAAAATTGAGTTGCTGAATTACCCATGCTGGATTTGAACTTGTGATCCTCCTACCTCAGCCTCCTGGAGTGCTGGGATTACAGGCCTATGTCACCACACCCAGTTGACATAGTAATAACTTCTGATTATTCTTGCAAGCCTCAGATTAGATAAATTTATTATTCTGTAAGAAAACTGTGAGAAAAGTGAAGAGTTCTAAAATATGCTAATTTCATTTCTACCATCACAGGATATGAGTACTATACTGTGGAGATTAGCTCCCTTATACAGTTTCCTTAGTAACCAGGAAATGTACTTAGTTCATTCAGTAAGTATATTGGCTGAGTGAGATACTGAAAGAAGGTATCTCATTTCTAAGGTAATAAGAATTCAGACTTTCATATTATATTTGTTTTATATTTTATGGAAAAAACAATAAAACAAAGTTTCATAACAAAATAATAAGAGAATAACAATAGTTAATACATTACATGTTATCTTCAGTTATTTAGGGTACAGCATGTGGGCATAAAACCTTCTCGAATCGATATTAGCACAAACTTTCCTTTTCAATGAACTAAGAGACACTGATAGTATAACTAACTGACTTGAATTTTTTACTTTTCCCCTGTCCTTTCCCCTTTCACCCATCCTACTTCCTTTTTCCTTTTGAAAAATTTCTTCTCATTTCATAGTATCTATTATACATTTTAGAACTTTTACTCTTTCAGTTTCTCACACAAGGGAGACAATATGATATTCACGCATGTGATTCTGATTCATTTCACTCATGAGTATGGTCTCAAATTGCATCCGTTTATCTTTAAAAGTCTTGTTTATCCCTCTTTATGGCCGAGTAGTACTCATTTGTATAAAAATGCCACATCTTTTTAATCCATTCCTCAGTTTATGGGCATTTGGGTTGTTTCCAAGATTTAGCTACCACAAATTGTGCTGCTATAAACATGGGTCCACATATATTGCTATGGCATGATGTTTTTAATTCTTCTGGGAAGATATCCAGAAGGGGAATAGATTGGGTGGAATGGGACCTCCAATCCCAGCTTTTTGAAGAATCTCCACACTAATTTCCACAGTGGTTGCACCATCCTCACTCCCACCAACAGTGGGGAGAAAGGTTGCTTTTTTCCCCACAGCCCATCCAGCACTTGTTATAGTTGACTTCTTGATGGTAGCCATTCTTTCTGAGGTGAGATAGAATCTCCAGTGTTGTTTTAATTTGCATCTTTCAAATGATCAGTGATGTTGAGTATTTTTTTCATGTATTTATCTCTAACTGCATAAACCTCTAATTCTTCAGAATGCAGAATCTGCATACATTGTGGCTACAACGGAATGAAATAACATGCTTGCCACAAACAATCAGCAATATGAAAAATCTGGGTACTCTTGTTCTCAGCAACAATAAACTGAAAGATATTCCAGTGTATATGGAGCAAATGGCAAATCTGAGGTAAAAATCTGTAGACATAAAACCAACCTGCTGATTTCAGGCCACAGAACAAGGAAATGTGGAAAATGTTATTAATAAATTTGATTTATTTCTATGAATGTTTATATACATTATGAATGTATATGTTTTAAAAACATTTTTAGTGTTGGATTCTACACATGCACACAGATTTTTTCAGTGCTAGGGATAGAACCCAAGGCTATATCCCCACCTTTCTCATCAACTTTTTCTTTTGAGACAGATCTTGCCAAATTGATCAGTCTGGGTTTGAACTTTCTGTCTCCCTGCCTCTGCCCGCCAGAGTACTGGGATTATAGGCATGCACCACCACGCCCAGTAGAAATTGTATAACTTGATAAATAGTATTCATATAATGTGTTCTCAACTATTTAAGAAATTTGAAACTAAAATAATACTGAGATTCATCAGTTTTAAGAAATGTCTTACATTTGTAACATTTTCATGAAAATTCTCTTTATATTTCTAGCACACTTTTATTAGCAAAATAAAACCCAAAAGGATAAATACAATTATTTACCTCTAAAGTAACTACAAATGGACACAGGCTGATGGTATAATTTTTTACTAATTAATGTCAGAACTCCATTGAGTGTTTCTTTTCCAAGATCTAATTTGCTGACAGTGAGAATAAGAGACTAGGCACCAAAACTCCCAGAACAAAATCTCATTCATACATTTATGCAGCATTTCTTCTTGGCAACTATTAATCCTATACTGAATGGTGAAGACACAAGGATAAATAAGGCATACACAGGCAACTAAATTCATAGCATTAATTGTATATTTAAGATGCATTAAAATTGCTCTTAAAAGCTAAACTATCAACTGTCAAATGTATGCTATGAACTAATAATTGCTATGTTTATAATCTTTGAAAGTTGTCTATTTTTTTCTTCCAGAAAAGAAATAAAGATTCTTGGGACATATCACACTTCGCCAAAATGTTCAGTTACTGGAACTAGTTTTTAAAAAACCCAGCAATTTAGTATATTATCATTTAACCTTCCCAGGGAAATGTATACTATAAAATTGCTTTTTGTGTTGTGTGTTTGTGTGTGTGCTGCTAGGTTTGTCAACTTTAGAGACAACCCACTGGAATTAGAAGTAACACTTCCTCTCAGTGAAAGCACAGATGAAGAGGAGGAGCGGGAATTATTTGGCCTTCAGTTTATGCACATATACATACAGGAGTCCCGGAGAAGAGCAGGTATAAGATTTGTATACAACGCAAATTAATTTTTTCTTTTGGGGGTTAGAAGAATGTATATGTAATTGACCTCTTATTAATTCCCTTATTGATTTCTACCTTGCTTTTTCTATAAAATTCTGGTCTTTTGGCCAATACTGTGAGAGAAAAAAAATGAAATTCGACTCTGTTAATAATTCAGATAAAGGGGCTGAGGATTTAGCTCAATGCTGTAAGTGCCTGCCTGGCAAGCACAAGATTGTGAGTTCGATCCTCAGTTTAAAAAAAAGAAAAATTCAGATAAGGGTTTGAAGAGAGGTTGTTAAGATATTAAAGATCTTTCAAATGGAATCAGGAAATAATTCCTTGACCAAGCACTTGAAGTTCAACCAAGGGAATAAAGACTTAACCCTGTACTTTGTTTGGCTTGTTCTTTGAGACAGGGTCTCACTATGTAGCACAGGCTGACCTTGAACTCATGGTTAATTTTGGTGCACACCACCACACCCTGCCTGAAGACACCATTCTTTTTTTTTTTTTTTAACTCATGACCTCGTGCTTGCCAAGCAGGCACTTATGCCACTGAGCTAAATCCTTGGCCCGAAGACACCATTAACAGATACCTCAGTCTACCAGCTTGTTATATATGTCAGTTTGAGTATGAGTAATCTCTGCCATTCCCTCTTTTTTCTATTCTTAACAAATATCAAAATCCATTTTACTTGGGAATGAAAGATATTGAGAAAGGTTTGTTATTTAGCTGTCATTTTTAGTGTTGGGGATCAAACCAGATCCTCAGACATGCTAGACAAGCATTCTACTACTGAGCTAGTGAAGTTTTGACATAGACTTCAATGAATTAGTCTAATTTAGATTTTTTTTTTCAGTTATGGGGGATTGAATCCAGGGCCTTTGCACTGAGTTACATCTCCAGCCTTTTTTTGTATTTTGAAACAAATCTCATTAAATTGGTCAGGTTGTCTGAATTTGTGATCTTCCTACTTCAGCCTCCCATGCATCTGATTTTATAGGTCCAAAAATTTTTAAACAATTTTTTAAAAATTAAGCCTTAAATTAAACCATGATTAGCAGAATAAGGCAAAGAGCACAGTTACAGGGTGGGGATATATCTTAGATGCACAGTGCCTGCTTGGCAAGTGAAAGGTGCTGAGGATTCTCAGGGGAGAGGGGAAGCACAATTCTGCTCATGAAACAAATGGGAGCTACAATGTAATAGCAATCACAACTATCATTAAAATGTGAAGTTTTTGACTAACAAAGTAGACTTTAGTTCATTTCAAAGCAATACTTTTAAAAATGAGTATAGTTTTTCTACTAGAAAATCATTTTTCCAATATCCAGTGGCAGACTTAAAAATCTGTTATGACACTAAGTGACTGAAATCCATATATGCCCAAGTTCAGTTTAGGAAGTAATGATTAATTCTACTGTGGCAAGGTCACAGAAGCATAGAGGACAGATTGGGAGAACACAAGGAAAAAAGTTCTAATAGTCTGGGGCCTAACTTATGAAACAGGATAAATATGAAGAGAAATAGGTAGAACTGATAACTGAATGAAGATGGGAAGAGGGAGTCATTCAGGGGAGCAGAGGACAGATGAATGACGGTGCTGCAGAGATGGGGAAGAAGCTGGTTTGGTGGGCAGAATCTGGTGGAGAAGCAGAGGATGAGCTCGTTTTAACATTAAGTGTGATGCACCTGTGGACATGCAGGATATGGTCACTGTATAAATCAGTGAAAACGAACCTATCGCACCCATGCCACAGTGGGCTGTTTGCTATCACTGAAAACTCAAATAGGTTCCCACCAGTAGCGAAGATAAATATGACCTTCAAGAAGGGGGTTTGCTGAACTTACACATCCCACTTGGTCATTTTTTCATGCCATGTGAGAAAAAACAAGGCTGGGAAAAATAATAATCATAACCTAAAGCTAGAATGTTCTAAGATAAGTTTATTTTCCTGTAAAGTACTCAGTACCCTGCCAGAAACACATTAGTAAGCTGAATCACTTGTAATCCTGGCATGTATATAAATACCTCATGAAACATAACTGAGATTATATTTCTTGTAGAATACGTTTTATTTCTGGGCATAAATGAGTGATACAAAATAAATTTTATGACACAAATGAGCATTTCTGACAATAAAATAAGGTTAATTATTGAATGATGTATCCCCTTCATCTATGTTCTCTAGGGAACATGAGTAACTTAAAAATAACCCAATTATCTTATTTTAAAAATGCATTTGAAAAAAATTACCTTATTTTAATAATATTGACATAAGACTTATAACGAGAGGAAGACATTAATAACTTAAAGAGATAATAAAACAAAAGTCTGCCTATTATGTTAGTAAAAGTAGATTCAGGAATTACTACTTCTAGTTAGTATTACTTTGTGCTTGGAATGATTCTAAGCATTTTACTTGTGTTACCTCATTTGATACACACAATAAACTAGTGAGGTAGGTTTTATTATCAGCACATCATCATCATCATCCCCATTTTCAGAGGAGAAAATCGAGGCACAAAGATAAATTGTTTACTCATGGTCACCTATTGAGAGGTGATAGGGCTGGGATTTGAATGTAGGCAGACTGACAAAACAAATGAGATTAAATTAATGTAGAAAGGTAGGAATTAAGAATGGGCTAGGCTTCTTATTTACAATTCATATAATCATAGACCCACAGGATAAAACTAGTTACCTTAGAATATCATTATAATATTTGAAATTAGTAATTCTGGATGTCTTAGCATGTTTTGACAATTAAGACAATTTTTACAAATAAATGCAGAAACAAATCAAGGATAAGATGTGGAAGAGACTAACAGTCCAACCATATGTTTGGTTTAATATTTGTGCATAGAAAACCATTCATCAGTTAAATAAGGCCTAAATGTGACAAGGTTTTTGGTTTTATTGTTTACATTTCCACCTTATTCCAAGCTGTTTTGTTAAACAACAGAGAACATACTTATTGTCTGTATTACGTATGTGAGAAATAGCCTGATAAATTATGTATGTGTGTATGTGTATAACTTAGAAGCTATTTGCAAATTTAAAATTTACTTTGTGATTTATGCTTATAAATATCTTTTTAAACTCATATAATAATTCAATAAAAATGAAGCAATTTTTCTTCTTAAAAATATCTTTGCAGTTTTGGCGTTGTCATGGACAAATTCTGGTAGTATATAAATACATGTAAGGCTCTGGAAGCCAGAAGGTGATTTCATTAGATTATGAACATCCTATCGCAGATCTTTGGGTTTCTACTTGTTGTTTATTTGTGGTTTTGTGAGACAGGGTCTCATTATGTAGCCTGGTCTGGCCTTGCCTTGAACTCATGATCCACCTGCTTGAGGCTCCCGAGTGGTAGTATTACAGATATGTACCACCATTCCTGGCTCCAGATCTGTATAGAAAAAAAAAATCCACACATATGCTAAATTCTAAGATTGGCCCTTGTTACAAACTGACAATTGATTATTACATCTTGAACTTGAGATATAAAAAGTATTAAAACCAAAGGGAACCCCAATTAATGTAGATAAAAAATTAATATATTACATGTTATGTTTTTCAGATGACCAAGTCAAGTGTTCAGCTACTTTATCAACCTGTATAAATACTGATGGATAATATAATTCAAAATGCCCTGCTGAAGAAGATTATTTTCAGCATTTGGTGAATACTCTGCTTGGATTTCTCAAGTAAAAAGCAAAGCTACTGCCACAGATGAATGAGGCCACAGTATTTTTAAAGATCTGCTATTCAAATTATATTTTTGTGAATATAAAAATATAATTTAAAAAGGTATTTTTGGTGGAAGACAGTTGATACTCAAATTTCTTTTCCATTAAGCAGTTGTTTCCGGTGATGAAGAATGAATTGGTAAAGCAGTTAACAGTACATTTTCCAAAGACACCAAAGGGTCTGTGTAGTACTGTAAAGCAGGATTAAATCCCTTCTGCTCTAAATATTGGATTCGGCCTTGATCAATCAACAGTTTACAAAGATGTCCTATTTTCTTCTTTTCTTCAACAGTAAGAAGCCTAAATTGAATAAACATACAAAAATTATTAAAATTTTATAAAGGCTTATAAAAATTATTTTATTTACATTTATTAAGAAGCTGTTAAATATGTTATATCCCATGCTTCTAAGACATATTTTAGGATCAAAATAAAGATGTATTCTAACTTACTCTAAAATTACATTGGAAAATATATATTTATGAATAAGTTGGTATAATGGTCATCGAAAAAGAGCACAGTCCTCTCTTATTAATGATGTTACTTTTTTGTGGGTTTAGATGACTGAGGTGTTCTGAAAATATTACATAGATAATTACCCAAATAAACGATGTAGGCATTTTAAATTAGTGCTGCATGAGTAGCATGAGGAAATCTTGTGCTAGCCTACTTCTTCTCACCCCAGACGTTAACCATCTCCTTGTTTAGCGTAGCCATGCTGTACACATTAGCCACCCACTAGTCACTCAGTGTCTCAGTTATCAGACTGAATCTGGAGGTACTGCAGTGCTTATAGACTGGGTTTGGGACCATCCAGCTTCAGCCATCCTCTAGGAGTCTTGGAAAGTATTCCCCAGTGATAGGGAGGAGGAGTACTGTACTGTACAGCAGTAACAAAATAGTTCTCCTTTAGTGTTGTGCATCATAAAAGTACTTACTCACCCAGGTAAGCTGTCAGTGCTCTCTTCTGTGATTGTACATTCTCCAGCATCATGCTCTTCACTATCATCATTTTTTCTCTTTGTAGTAATATCTGAAGATTCCAATGATGTTTTCTGCATCCCACAAGTCGCCCAACTACTCATTCGCTGGAAATAGTGGAATTCCACTGCTCCAAGGCCTAGGGCCCTGAAGTATTCTTTGCCCACATAATGTCTCCAATCACACCTGTGGTGACAACAGAGTGCAATAACAATGCCAGCCACAGGAGTCCACTTCTCTGGGACATTTTTTTCACTTCCTTCCTTGGTCAAAGTGTTAATTTCTTTTTCTGTTTTATCATTCTTTATGCGTTTGGCTAAAGGTTCTTCATTCCTTTCCTCATAACTGGCAGCATAGGTTTCAACCAAACATCGTAATGCAAGATCTGCAAACACAATTATGTGGCCCCCAAACCACATCATCTTTAAAAATAAGTATTTTATTTTTTTTACATTTCTTAAACAGTATGGTTTAAAAAAAAAACCTAGCAATAAAAACAGTAAAAGACCTATTTAACTTTATACTTGTATCATAAATCAACTTTATGCAAATTTGTTCTTTTTTATCTTAATTTCTCTAGTGATTTATTTTGCATAAAGCCTACTTCCCAGTAAAACTATCTGAAGATCTCTACAATCTGAAAAGTTTATGTTCAACTACTTGGATTGCCTCTCATTTCTTCTACCCTGGCTGAGGAAATGACTTAATATAGAAAACACTTGGCCAGGTGTGGGGGCACATGCCTGTAATCTCTGCATTCTGGGAGGCTGAGACAGGAGGACTGCAAATTCAAGCGCAGCCTAAGTAACTATGGACTCAGTGAGACCCTGTCTCAACATAAAAAATAAAAAAGGACTAGGTATCTAATTCAGTGTGGGGCCTTGGGTTTAGTCCCTGGTTCAGGGCAGCGGAAAAAAACCCAAACCAGAAAACAATTATCTACCTATATTATATTTCATAGGAATTTTAATGACAAGAAACCCAAAGAAATGAATTAACAATTCTGTTCAGCATACTGATGCTACACTAAGTCAAGAAACTAGTCTTGAAATGTAAGATATTCACTGTGAATACTGATGAACTGAAGTTGCACAAAAGGGCATCACAATGTGCAAAGTAGGCTTTGCTAAGTCACCTTCCTGAACTTATGCCTGCAGTCAGCAAGTATTTAATGAATGCCTTTTGTGTGCAAAGCTTTGAGGATGTAATGATTAACACATACAAATTTAGAGTGCTATTACTTCAATTAAAATGAGAGAAATTGGTACATTCTAAAATTTTAAAATGGATTTTTGATGACGATGAAAACTGTTAACATTGCTGACAATATTTGAAAGATCACAAATATACACCTGAGAAACCTGCATTTTCTCTAATTATACATATTGTATATGAGCAATTAAAAAAGTATATTTTTAAATTTTATTATCCTACAATATCACAAATGAATATTAAATGATTAGATATTTCATTAGTAAATTTAATATATGAATTTAAGTCAACAAACATTGGGAACCTATTTGGAGCAAGTGAGAGCTAATCTATTATTTTATAAACTATTATTTTCTTCCTTTCCTTCTTTTAAAATTTTTTTTAATTTTTAAATTTTGATATGAGTGTCTCACTAAGTTGTACAGGTTGGTCTTACATTTGCAATACTCCTGCCTTAGTCTCCAGAGTACCTGGGACTACAAGTAACACTGCACTGGGCTTCTAAAATTATATTCAGGCAGTTTACTCATATTTGACTTAAGTAAATGATTTTCAGAAATGAGAATAACCAAAAAAAAAATGTTAAAAGGATTTAGTTATTTCCAAATAAAAAGGAGCTTTAACAATCTATTTTAATGCCTTTTTTATAATGATTTTCTTGTGTGTGTATTTGCTTTTGTTTTCTGTTTTTTGAGAAAGAATCTCATTCTGTAATTCAGGCTGGTCTTCCAATCTTGGTAGTCCTTTTACCTCAGTCTCCTAAATGTTAGGATTACAGGCATGTGCCACTATTCCTGGCTTCTACAATGATCTTAAGGGATAAACCTATATACTTAGAAACTAAAAAACACATAATAATTAAAATCATTCATTCACTCATTAAAACATTCACTGAATTCTTGTTATATATCAAACATTGTATTGATATATCCTATTCTTAAAAAATTCACAGCATTGTGGGAGAATTAGTTATCTAAACAGTTAAGATAGTAAGTTTAAGTTGCGTAGAGGGTATTCCCATAATACTAAGGAGGAACATCTTATTTAAGAAGGCTCCAGGAAAGTGGTGATAACTGGGCTGAAGGATGAGTAGAAACTGAGTAGGTTTTGGTTTGGATGACAATGGAATTCTAAGAATTGTACAGACAGTATGGTGTAGTACACTGGATTTGATGTTGCTGAACAGCAAAGCTGACAAAGACCTACCAAAGAAGGGTTATGTCTGATGGGTCTAAATATTAATACTGGAGAACAGAAAGGGGAAAGTGACCAGGAAATAAGCAGAAAGAATGGACCTAGTGAAGGGGAAGAACTGAGAAAGAAATGTCACTGAAAAGAAAGAAACAGAGTGTCAAGAGGATGAGTAACAGCAGCAGAGACAAAAGAGGAATTCAGATTAGAATGAATCATGGGGGTAAAGTGTATGGAACATGAGAAATGACCATCATAGGTTACATGTATAAGAAATCTGAATTAGATGAGACAAGTCAAAGGTTATGTGCTTCTCCCAAACCCAACAATGGAATTGTTTATTCCAGAAGGCTTTTATGAGGGTTAAATAAAGGTATGTGAAGTATTCTGAAAACTATGAAGGACCACCCAATTAGTACTCAAAGTCTTTTTCAGCCAACTGAATAATGTTTTGTAGCGGCTTGGGTTCCCATGTGTGTGGAGGAGGAAGCTAGCAGAAGCCAGGAATAAGATAAACAACAGCTAACATTTAGTGAGCACTTTACATGTAACCTTGTAAATTATATTATCATCATTACATTACAGATGAGATAACCAAAGCTCAGAAAGTTTAAAATTATACAGAAGAGCTGAAAGCTAGACTGATTCCTAAGTGCATGATGTTTCTTTACCATACTAAACTGGATGAAAAAACAGTTTTAAACAAGATATCTTAAGAATTTTTCTGGCCTAAAATTTCTTTTTCCCCAGAATCCTGAAAAACAATGATCTTCTAGCAGGACAGGTTAGAGATATTTCCCAATCATCTCCTTTAGAAAAGCCAGTACCTTTTGGAGTGGAATTATAAAGCTTCTCTAAATAAATTTTTTCTTTTTTTTTTTTTCACTGAAATATAAGCCAAAAAACCTTATAGTCCCATACAACATACAACTTACACACAAAATTCTTAATTCATCCTAGGAAATCGTCAAAACAAGCAGATAAATAGGAATGTCTTGCATTTGATATAACACAAGGTCAGTGCCACTGTGAAGATTGATGAGTTATAAACATAAGAAATTTAAACTCCTCAAAGGAGACCACTGAAGTGGCTGGGGCCATTCAAGCTCTGATGTAATATGTTCATGTATACATCAGTGTGTTTACATACCTGTTGCCACACCACAGAGATGTTTTCCAATTCCTACTACAGGCAGTTTTCCTTCTCTTAGCACAGGAATCTTGTCTGAAATAAAAAGAAGAATTAAGTTAGCACTTTTGTGGGATAAAAGATTTAATGTGGCCTTCTAAGAGAAAGAATTAATTAGAATTAATTAGAACTTTAATTTTAAATTCTTAATTTATATATAAATGCTGGGTTCTCAATGCTGAGTTAAAATTAGTATATATAAGATGTTGCTGAGATATGTTTTTGTTATTTTCTTTTTAAATAATAAACTATAAAAAAAAGTAGAGAAAGGGCATTAGAATGACTGAGGGATATGTGTATATGAAATGTGAATTTCACAGTGACAACACAGTATAAAGTTTTAGGAAGTTTCTTATATACATTAGCAAGGCAGACAGCTATATCTCATTTTCTTTAATGATTTTGGTAAAGCCAAGTTCTATAGGAAGAAGGCTAGTTCATGTTATGAACAGACACAAAACTAATTTAAATTAGATAAAGAAGTAATTTAGGACATATCAAAATGTTTAAACTCTAAGTATAACAGCTCATTTCCAGTTGATACTGAAAAATTTTTTTTAAGATTTCGATAATTCAGTTTACATTAATTTGTTACATATATGATTCTATATGAATAACAATGGATTAATTTGTTCTTTCTGAAGCACCTGTTCTGCATGATTGTATTTCTAAGCACCTTTCTGCATGACTGAAACATTTGTGATTGATGGTAAAGCAACCGAAAGTTATGCAACTTACTCAAACACAAGTGTTGAATATCAATTTGAAGTCTTTCAAACACTGAATTTTTCTTTCTGTGTTTACCATCCACCTGCATAAACAGAACATTAGTGTAACAATGATTTTTCATGTTACATAAAAACTTAATGAAAATATTTCTATTTGTTTTGCAAATTCAGAGTAAATGAATTCCTATCTTATTTTTTACTATTAAAAGACTAGAATAAATAACAAAATTTAAGACTGCACAATCTAAGCTAGAGGAGGTGGCACAAGAATATAATCCCAGTACTCTGGGAGGCTAGGGCAGCAGAATTTTAAGTCTGAGTCTATCGAGGACAACTTTGTGACTTGGTGGGATCCTGTCTCAAAATAAAAATTTTAAATAAGTCTGGGGGTGTAGCTTACTAGGAAGTTTGGTTATTAATATACTGAAAATTGTCACACTTACCTTGAATCTTGTGGTCACTTTTTCTACTAGGATGAAGTGAACTTTTTCAGCATCTTTTAAAGCAATATCAACCCAATGAGATAATTTTCCCTTTCCCGCTCCAAACTCAACAAAGCATCTTCTTGGGCCAAGTAACTTTAATTTTTCAATGTTACCTAAAATAGAAGCCTACAAACTTCACAAGATTATTTTACAAACTAAAACAACACATTTAGCTCATATGGGAAAACAGCAAGGTAATTTCTACATAAGGCTGTATGGTCACACTGATAATTTGTTTGACTTTTAATTTTTTTGGTCTTACTTTTAAATACTTAATATTCTACTGAGAAACATATCCATGACACATATTTTTAATATACATTTACATAGTTTTGAAATGGAAATATTTTTGAACTCTGAAAAAGAGACTAAATAAAATTTCATTATAAACTATGTTAGAAAAAAATTTTAAAAAGTTAGTTATTGGGGCCTAAACATACCTGCTGCTTTAGGTGCTTGATGGCAGAATCACCATTTTTAGGGTCACTGAGGGCATCAGATAATGCTGGATGGGACATAATGTGGTCTTTAAGTGTAGAATTCAAACCTGTACCAAATATAAATGTGATAGTTTAAGCAACCAAATATGAAACTATAGAGCCCTGAACAATGGTAGTAACATTCTGTAAATCAGAAAGGCATCAACTCATATACCACCTACTTATTCTAAAATAATTTAATTAGCAACTTTAGGCTAGTTAGACTTACCTTTACTGGCTTTTTTCAATTTCTTAATTAAGTTTTCCAACTGCTCTTCAGATAGAGAAGAAATTGGAACCTAGATACAAAAATAAAACTAAATAATGTAACCAAAAAATTGCTTTAAAGCACCATGGCTTTAAAGCACTGAGTAGAGGCTTAACAGTTGGACAAATCCCAATGGCAGTTTAGGCTCCTCTTTCAGATAAGATCTCTTTCCTAAGCTGCTATCAGAATGGCCAAACTGCTAAATGTTCACTCAAACTCTGCCCTGCTACCTTAATCCACCTAGTGGTCTCGGGGGTCAAGAGATCTAGACTGAGAAAGGTCTAGAAATGGAAGGGACTCAGAGCCATATTAGATCTTGTTATGGGACATGAGCTGGTCTGGCAACTAATCATCACTGAAAATGCTGACTCTATAGGAAAATGCATTTTAAATTCAAAGCAACAAATTCATTTACTAATTTTTTCCAAATTCATTTTATTTCAAGG
This sequence comes from Dolichotis patagonum, assembly GCA_004027295.1. Lineage (NCBI taxonomy): Eukaryota > Metazoa > Chordata > Mammalia > Rodentia > Caviidae > Dolichotis > Dolichotis patagonum. The sequence continues at coordinate 11,759 of PVJX010020164.1, read as the reverse complement.
AGAAAAAGAAATAAAAATAAGAAAGAAAACTAAAACAAAATTTCAAAATACATCAATTAGGGGCAACAATAGTACCTATATTGCACACTGTCATCCCAAATCATTCACCCAGAGCACAAGACATCTGCATTTAATTGTCTGAAATATACCAACACAAATCTTTCTCTTCAGTGAATTCAGAGAAATCTGTAGTATAACTATCTTAACTATCTTTTCTATATACATATACAACACATATGCATGTTATGTCTTTCAGCTTCTCACACTGAGACAATATGATGTTTACACCTGTGTCTTATTTATTTCACTAATGAGTAGCATCTCAAGTTGCATCCATTTACCTATAAGAGTCTCCCGTTTATTCTTCTTTGTGGAAGAGTAATACTCCATTGTATAAAAATAACACATCAAAGCAACAAATTTATTCCAAAGATTATGCACAACAGTGAAATAGTTTACAAATACCTTTTAAACATTAAGTCAAAGTACTTACTAGTTGCTCAGGTATTTCTGCTTCATCTGTTAAGCCTGCATTAATATCCTGAATAAAGAAATCCTTGACAAACACAAAACAAAACCATAACACTATTAATATGAAGCTCACAAAAGTTAAGCTAAAACTGATTATGCCCTTCATCCCACACTCTGTAGCTGCCATTCTCCCCTCCTCCCATTCATTTAGTTATTAAATAATTACCGAGTACCTACTATGGTACCTGCTTTGGTTTACATCAGTGATGGTGAACCTTTCAGAGCTTTCGATGATACAAATAGCCCACTGTGGAATGCATACCATAGATTTGCCAAGGTCCTGAGTTCAATTCACAGTACAAAAAAAAAAAAAAAAAAACAAAAAAAAAAAAAAAAAAAAAAAAAAACCACAAAAAAAAAAAAAAAGAAAAACAAACTTGTGAGCTACATAAATCTCTCCTTTCCTAACTCTTAGTATCAGGTATTTTGTATCAGCAAAGAGAAAAATAACTAAGACAACAGCTTTTTCCTCCAATACGAAGCCTGCTAAATACTGCTGAAGTCATCTAGTCATTTGGGATGATGACAGTTCAAATTTACTATCTCTATAATCAGCCTAACTCTCGATGATGCCCAACAATTATTTCAATTATTCTTCATAATCATAGTTCTAAACTTTTGCTTACTTTCTGGAATCTCCTACTACAATATCACCCCTCTCAATAACCTTGTCTCTTAACTCAGTAGGAAAAGTACAGCCATCAAATAAGTTTTTCAATTAATTCTCCTATCAGCTCAAATTTGCCTGAGTTGATACTTATCTTTTACTACTTCTCATCTATGTCAATGGAAGAGCTAGCCCTCCTCCTTCTACCTTTTGTTCCCTATTCTTGTTTGCCCAGTGTCAGTGATACCCTCTTTACTCCTAATTTCTTCCTAATAGCTAAGCACATAAATAAAGCTGCATTTCTCTCATTTTCAAACACACTACCTCTATTTGCATACTTCCTGTCACAAACTCCCAAGTTTCATTCAGTCAGATTTCTTGAAAGAATCATCTATGCTTCAGGCTTTTACTGTCTTATTTGTCGTCGACTCACATACTCTAGTCCAATTTCTGCCCACCCCACCCAATTTAATACCAATTTTGCTAAGGCCTTTGATCTTCAATAACTATCATATTGTTACCCAATGGTTTCTCTCCTGTCCTTACCTTATTTAATTCCTCTGTGATGTTAGACCATAGAACATAGTATTACATTTTCCATTTCCCTAACAGATTACAGTGGTCCTATAGGCAAGATGCTTGGCACATTTGGTTGACGTCAGTGGTGGTTTAAGTCAGTGGTGGTGCTGCAAGGGGCTACAATCATTGAAAGCTCTAAAATGTTTGCCATCACTGGCATAAGTGCTCATTTTTAGTATTTACTGAATAAATCTCTTTTTCCTGTAGTCACTTACCCTTGGGTAACTCAAAAATCCAAAGCTTCACCTACATCTTGTATATATTTGACTTCCAAATTTTGATTAATTGTTCAATTTTTCTACTGCGTTTAAGACTCATTTAACCAACCTTGAATTTTCAGTAAGTTATTAAGGTTTATTGAAACTGCTATCTCAATGATTCCTCAATTTATCCCCACTCTTCTTTTCTTCTTTAATCCAGTCACTTACCATGTCCATCTGGATTTCAATGATACGCTCCTACCTAGTCCTCCTGATAACAAGCTATCCTCCCCTACCACTAACATTCTCTAAGAATCTGATCATGCCATTCCCAAGCTTAAAATCTTTTGATGGTTTTCCATCTATCAAAATGAAGTTCCAGATTTTTAAAAAAATGCCACGTGGTTTCTCAGCTCCATGACTTTATACCCACTCTTCTAAATGGGGTTTTCTTCCTTTCCTTGCCATATCAAGCCTCAGTTCAACTGTTATTCCCTCTGGGAAACCTTAACCCCTTGGAATTGAGTTTAATTTTGATGCAAGTGCATACTACTCTCATTATACTGTGCTTATTTCTTTCATTTGATATTACTAAACAATATCCTTTATTTATATGTTTACTTCACAGTCCTAAGTTCCTCAGTGATTAGGGTCTTAGTTTACTGAAAAAAGTGTAGTAGACATTAAGTAAATATGTTTCAATAAACAGTGAAATTATTTTTTGAAGATTCATATTCCATAAAACGATATTCTCTGAATTAAAACTAACTAGATTTATAATCATGCATGCTATATACACTTAATTGTGTTTACCAAATTCTAGACTCAAAACAAAAGCCTTGTTAAATGAGTATTCACATTTATGAATTACTATCATATATAGACATTACATACCACATTTTGCCATTCAGTTTTACTGCTCAGATACTTACAGGTTTTGGCTTCTCTCTTGAGTTACATTTTTTCAGATGCTTTGCTAGTTGATCTTCATACACTGTGCTAAATTTAAAGAGAAAATTTTAAATGAGACTTGTAACAATTACTGTTTCTGGCAGAGAAAAACTCTTATCTAATCCATACTTAACTGTTTGGGATCTAAAGGACACAGGATTCTTTTCCGAGCATTTTCTTCCTAATAAATCAAAAGGGATACATTTAACAAAAATATCAAGTTTATTATTTACGGACACCAGATTAATTCCAGTATATTTGCATTCCCAAAACAAGGCAAGTAAACTTTAAAAGGATGTAATAAAAACTAGCAAAATCAGGTCATAGGGCTTAACCATAACAACGAATGCTTATGTACTCATATAGGAAAAAAATACTGCTTTGGACAGACAATTAGTCTCTAGATTCAAATAAGTTATAGAGAAGGCTTACATATGTAATATTAAATGTATGATGATAATAATGAATCTAAGGGCTAGGGGTTTAGCTCAGCAGCGTAAGTGCCTGCTTGGCAAACGCAAGGTCGTGAGTTCAATCCCCGGTACCAAAAAAAATTTTTTTTAAATAATAATGGATGTAATCTGTGCTATTTTATGCATCAAGGATGAAAATAACTTACTTTATTTATTACTTTATTTAATAAATTTTATTAATTTGCTTTATCTATTTTAACTTACTTTATTTCAAGTTAACTAATTAAAAAGGCTGACAAAAAAGGTGGCTAGGCATCATGCATACACCTATAATCCTAGTACTCTGGGTTGCTGAAGCAAGAGGATTGCAAGTTTGAACACAGAATCAGCAACTGAGTGACTCAGTGAGACCGTACCTTAAATAAACAAAGATGGGGTTGTAGTTCAGTGCAAAGGCCCTGAGTTCAGTCCCTAGCACCTCAAAAAAATGAATTGGATTGTTTATCCCTTATAACATTTTAAAATATGTATATCTTGTAGAATGGTTAAAAGTGAACTAGTTACCATATGAATTACTTCATACTTAAGACGTGGGAAATACCAATAAAGCATGGTATTTTAACACTTTGGAATGGGCCATTTTCTACTGGCTTTGCAACTTTTCATATAGCAGCTACTAGATCCTTTCATTTTTAAATTACATTTAACCATATGCACTTAGGAAAATAAGAACAGAAAGCCAAGTGTTGGCAATTTGACCTAGTATTTTACATAAAATTGTATGAAACAGGATGCTACAGTGCTTAAAACCACAGGCCAATCAGACTGTTTAGGTTGGATTTTCAGCTTTATCAGTTACTAGCCCTATGACCTAGGTAAACTCACTTACTCATGTGAAAGATAATAGTATTATCTCCTCAGGTTCCTGAAAATTAGATGGAGTTAAAAGAATCAAAATTTAGCATAGTGCTAGCCAGAGAGAACTTGACCAAGTATTCACCTGTAATTTTGTCTCAATTTAGACCCGATGGGCCTCTCAGAATGCCCATGAAACAGGGGACATTAAAGTTTTATGGAAAAACTAAGAAATCATCAACTTTTTTATGAAATGGTATACAATAATTTCTTATTTGCTGACTTCAAAATTTAGCTGCTAGCCAGATGCTATGGAGTATCTTTATAGTCCCAGCTACTCTGGGAGACTGAGGCAGGTGCTCAGAATTCTTAAAACCAGGAATTGGAGAACCATCTGGGCAACATAGCAAAAGACTCTTGCTTTCATGTCAACAAAACTTAACTTCTATGCAGGAAAATACTCTCACTTTCAAAGCCTAACCGTAGAGTGGCAAAATGAAACACTACATTTACCATTTGGATTTAGAAGAGTTTGTCAATCTGTGAAATATTGGTATTTCCAAGACTGGATAATTCTTTTTGGCCGGCAATGGTGAGGAGCACTGTCTTGTGATTTAGGTTAACAGTGTCTTGGCCTTTATCCATTAGATGCCAGTAACATTTCCCAGTTTTGACAATGAAAATGTCTTCAGACACTGCCATGTGTCTGACAAAATCATCCCCAGCTGAGAACTACTGTCATCACAGCTATATATGACAGTTTTTAACAAAGAAAGATAATATCCAATTACATGACAAATTAGGATTCAGGAGAATGGAGACATTTAAAATCCTAATTGTAGTCATGAAAATGTTTGCATTTGATGTTTGGCAGTCTTTCTTCACGGGACTGTACCAGCTATCATTATTCCTCAGTAGGGATTTACCCAGTTTGTTAATTATTCCCATCATTAGTCATTTTTCATATTTCTAAATACAGAGTGGAGACAAAGTCCTTCTATTATGATAATCTCTTGCTTTAACCGAAGGATGTTTGCTGGCTTCCTACAAGCAGCGAATTGACAACTTGCAGATGGACTTCAAAGGGTTCCCACAATAAATCACATAACAAGCATATCCTGTTTCAGTATGCTTCACTTTAGGTAAATACCAGTCAAACCAAAAACATGATGGATGGTAGTAGATGAAGGGACTGATCTGCAATGAATTTTACCTAAAAGTATTCAACTGAATAAGAAATAAAATAATGCAAATAAACTGAATAAGAAATAAAATAATGTCAGCAGACTGAAACCAGATTCTGGCCTATTTGGTTTATTCTAATCCTAGTAGACATGCTCTAAATCAGCATCCTGCTCTTCTTGCTCTTATTTTTATTTTCCTATCATATATACAGCCTAAACTAGCAATATACTCGCAACATACAAATATATATTGCTTGATACAACCGCTGTTTACGTAACTACTGTATATTAAGAACAAAATTGTACGTGTTTTTCGATTTTAAAAGGTCAATTCTTATATATTTAAAAAATTTTTCCTACCCCATTCCTGCAAAGTAGTTTTAAATTTTCTAGAGATTGCAAGTCTAAATACATTTTTAAAGTTTCTTTCCAGTACATTCATGAGAAGTGGCTATCTTTCATCAAATAATAATTAGAACACAATACGGTGGTGAAATCTAGGGACTTAAATCAGTGATTTTTGTAAATTACCATTTCCCAAGTGTAAGACGAAGGTGAGCGGAAACAAAGGAGAGGTAGCTTGGGCTAAAACTAAAATCTAGCATTGCCTACGTTAGGGTGAGGACAAACCTGTCACAGCTGACGTTTTACTTAGAAAGAAAACAATGCTTAATCATTAGGGCTCATCATCAGCTCCGCAAGGAGGTCAAAACTACGTTAATTGAAGTAAAAGCTGGGAAATCTGGAGGACCGAAGTAGAAACCTGTCAAAAAGGGAAGGGGTCAGGTTCCAGCACCGACCGGACCAGATAACTTATTTCCGATTCTCGGGAGGACAGGGAGATACCAGACCTCCGCGGCTCCAGCGTGTTCACCACAGAATCTTTTCCCCGCTGCCACCACCATCCTGCAGAACCGCTTCTTCTTTTCCACATAGTAACTGCATCTACCCTCAGCTGGGAAACCAGTCGCGGGCTGTGTCGGCACAGAAGCTGCCATAGTTCAGAGTCTGCTTCTAGCTGCAAGCATCTGGCGCCCAGCTCAAAAGTTCTGTTTTCTTCAGATCCTCTTCCCTTAACAAACATGGCAGCTTCAGATCCTACCACACAGGTCAGTTCGCAGCAATAGCGCTAACGTCCTCACTCTCTTCCGGCAAAACAGGAAGAGGCTGATAGTGGCCGGTGAAGTCCAAACTTCCTTCGTCTTCCCTCCGTTTCTGTCTCTCCGCCTCCTCCGCGGAAGCAGAGCGCCAAACTCAAACTCTATCCGGATTCTGACGCTCTGCAGACTGATACCGAAGGCCGGGCTCTTCCACACACCTGCCAGGGCAGCGGTCCAACATGAGCCAAGTACTGTTCCAGCAACTAATTCCGTTGCAGGTGAAATGCAAAGAGTGCGAGGAGAGGTGAGGTCCGCGTTACCTGGTGCCCGCGGGTGGCGGTTGGGGCCCAGCCAATGGGGAAAATGGCGGCGCGCGTTGTGGGCACGGTCCGCGGCTGAGTGTCGGGTTCGCCTCTAGACGGGAAGAGGAGCCAAGCAGGGAAATAATGGTCACCTCTGTCGCCCAGTCGGCCGTTGCCGAGGGGACGGAAGGAAACGTGTGAGGACTGGGAAACCGACTCTCGTAGAAATCCTAGCTTCTGGGAATGGTGGAGATGAGCGCCTCACTCTTCCCTTTCGGTAAATGAGTTGTGAACTCTTGCTGAGTTCATGGCAGCCAGGGTCAGCGCCAGAACGCAGGCCTTGGTTGCCACACATTTCCTCCTGTCCTTCTTTTTGAGATGTGTCGGGAGTAAAATTCGAAACTGCAACTTAAAAAGTCAGCGGTATACTGTGGCTCTTAAGTTACAAAAAAAAAGCAAATTACTTTTTAACGGACTAAAAACAATGAGAAAATTAGAAACTGAGGTTATATCAAGAAATGTTGCCTACTTGTAAAACTCTTTGCTTGCCAGTGGAGTTTACAGTCTAGTAGAGGAAATAAATCACTGCAACTTTGACTAAGGAAGCGGTGCTATTTAGGGCATATACAAAGAGGCTTGACTAGAAGGCAGGAGATGTATAAACAATGTTTTTTTTTTCAGTTCCATTACTCATTGTGTACTGTGAGTTTCTGTGAATGTTGTTTTCTCATTTGTAACATTGTTATAATTTGCCTACCCACTTAATGAGGAGCAAGTGTGAAAATATATGTAAATACCAAGCCGTGTAGAAACTAGCATAAAAAACGAAGATACTGATTTAGTCTCCAGTAATGTTAAGCTGAGGTACAGAATTCAAATTTAGGTCTACAGTCTGTTGAGCAGCCAGAAAGACGCTGGTACCAAAACCAGCAGTTATATATGGAGATGTGTCAATTACTGTAGTGGATCTTCTTGTTCGTTTTGGTGAAAACCCAGGGACTTGCTTATGTTAAGTGTATTTTTTGCTACTGAGCTATAAACTCTGTACCCTAATTGGTCATTATTTTGCTTTTTGCAGTGTGGTATGTTATTGGACATTTGACATAGGGCTGATACAAATTAATATGCTGGAAATGTAAAATGCAAACATACTATAAGAATGTAAAATCTATTAATTTTTGTATCATGTGTTAAAATGGCAAAGTTTGGGGATGTATTGGTATAAATAAACTGTCATGTTAAAGTTATTTTTACCTACTTTAAGTTTTTTTAACGCGGTTTCTAAAAAATTTATATTATGGTTATTTGCTTACAAATTGTCTATGGCTGCTTTTGCATGACAAGGAGAGAAATAAGAGGAGGTGCTGGGGATATAGCTCAGTAGTGAAGCTCTTGTATAGTAGGTGTACTGTGTAGTCCAGGTTCTATCCCTAGCCATTACAAGATGGGGGGGGGGCTGAGTAATTGTAACAGAGACCCAGTAGCCTGCAAAGCCTAAAATATTTACTCACAGGCCCTTTGCAGAGTAATATGTTGGCCTCTGATCTATTTGAAAGAACAACCTACACGTTTGTCAGTTAAACATTCAAGGCCAGTCCAGCTCAACAAATACTTACAACTGCTTGTCAGGAGCTGTCCTAGGTGCTGAGGACATATCCCCCTCCCTCCCCCAACAAAAAATAAAAATGCTCTTTGTGGCCCCAAAGAACTAACATTTTAATAAGGAAGATCAAAAGGTTTCCCTTGGAGCCAGGTGCCAGTCGTGCATGTCTGTAATCCCAGCTACTTGGGAGGCTGAGGTAAGAGCAGGATCTAACATTTGAAGGCAGCCTGGGCAACTTAGTGAAAAACTGAACTTTCAAAACAAAAATAAAGGGCTAGGGACCATAACACGGTGGTAGAACATTTGTCTAGCATGTGTGAGCCCTGGATTGAATCCTAGTGCCTTACACACAGGAAACTTTCCTTTGGTGAAGCAGCATAGCACAGGTTCAGTCTGGAGCCAGACTGTCTTTTTAGGGGAGTATTGGGAGTTTTCACCCCAGAGCCTGGCTTCTTTTTGTGAGCACACAGTCTACTTACCACTGAGCTACACCACCAACCCTGATCTTGTACAATTTATTTAACTTCTCTTGCCTTTAAATTCATGATTTATTAGAGTATAATAAACATTAGCTATTACTAAAATGTGATTCGTGCATAAAACAATATAAATAAAGTAGTAGTGAAGGAAATTTAGTTGGAGATAATGGTAATGATTAGGGAACTCTGCCTAGAGGAAAGTGACACAGAGTTTTGAAGTTTGCAATTTGGTACAACTTGCTTTTTTCAGTTTTGTTCCCCTCTCCAGTGTATTAATCACTCAAGAATTCTTCTTGTCTTCTGCTGTCTTCTCCCTATCTCATAGCTTTACTCCTGCTGTTCCCTCTGCCTCAGATGCTTAATCATAACCTCCAAGGTGTGTCTTAAATCTCTTTATTATAAAGACTTTCTAAGTTACCTAAGTTGTAACTGTCATTCATTTCTTAGATGTGTATAGGTTAGCGAACTGAATTCTTACTTGGGCTTTGCAGTGTGCCTCAGATTCTTCCTTTGTATAAGAGATAACATTTCTTAAAGTTATTGTTGCTATGTAAAGTACCTGGTACTCAGTAAATATTAGTAACCGTTATCCTCTCTTGAAGCCCTAAAATACAGTCAAAAACAAATCTAAGGAAAAGTCATTTAATCTGAGCTTAATTTAAGGACATGGACTATGTTTATTTCTGTTTGTATCCTTAGCACCCAGCACAGTACCTGGCTTAGAGTAGCTTTTATTTGTTTGAATTGAGAGTTTTAAGGTCATAGCTACTGAGTGACAAGAATAGGCTAGAATCCAGTTCTGCTAATGTCTTATGTTTAGGATATTCTTTATTTTTTATTTTTATTTTTTTTCGTGAGCAAACTCACGACCTCGCGCTTACAAGGCAGCATTTATGCCACTGAGCTAAATCCCTGGCGATATTCTTTATTTAAAAGAACACCTTGCCAAATCTAACTGACTCAGAGTATGTTATGTAAATTTATGCAATGTTCAGAGCATGATACTAAGATGAGAAGCGGTATCTTTTATTGAAGTTTTATTGATTTGTTTTAGATTGCTGTTATATCATTAACTACTATAATGGAGAAAATAAGATCTGTGATTCCGATAGTGTAATCCCCTGAAATATGATGTATTTTTAGTGGTGTTTTTGAAGTACATTTGGGGAATATGTTGAATTTTTGGTCTTTTCTCCAATCACCTAATACACTACCCTCCCACCTCACCCCACCCTGTCACCATACTGAGGATTGAATCACATTTCCAGCCCTTTTTAAAAAAATTTTATTTATTTATTTATTTACTTATTTTTTGGTACTGGGATCGAACTCACAATCTCGCATTTGCCAGGCAGGTGCTTAAGCCACTGAGCTAAATCCCCAGCCCTTTTTAATTTTGAGACAAGGTTGAGGTTGTCACTCAGATGGGGCTCAACTTTGTGACCCTCTTACCTCAGTCTCCCAGAGTGCTGGAATTACAGGTGTGTGCCCCTATGCCTGGTTGATAAAGGCATTTTTAATATATGCAACAATATCATTAATATGTTTGGTAAATTATCATAGTTATCTAGCTTAGAATTATCTAGAGGATATCTTATTAAATAGATTCTTGAAGTTTTTACAAAATTGTGAAGTATGACAAGGTTTCTAAAGCTGTAAATCATCATGAAAAGTTAGGTGTCAGTTGAGTATCATATTACATGGTGGAGGAAAAAAATTTTTTTTGAGACTGTGTAGTCCAGGCTGACCTTGGAAACTCATTATGTAGCACAGGCTGGCCTCAAATGCACAGTGATCCTCCTGCCTCAGCCTCCTGAGTACTGGAATTATAGGCGTGTACCATCAAAAAAACCAACCATAATGACATTGTAGAGCTAAAAAACCTTCACAAATCATGTAATTGAATCCACTTATCTTACAAACTAGGAATTTGGGTTCTTTTTTCCCCTTAATGAGAGGAGTCTAATTTGTTTCACATATATTATTCTAGATAATTAGAAATTTAGAAATAAGATAAACTTGTAAAATAATTCTTCCTATCTTTATAGTATTGAGCAGCACTGCTGTTCCTTTTTAGGTAACAAATACAACTTAATGGTAACTTAAACTCCTCATATAAACTAAGATTTAGTATCCAATCATATATGTTTAATAGATTTTAAATGGTGTTTTATTAAAAATATAAAATGACAAATTACAGCATGGCAAAATTCAAACCATTGGATCTTGGTCAACTGTTTCCAAGTTTTTTCATCGAATCTCAATTACTGTGTTTATGCTTTTTATTTCTGTAGTGGAAAAGTAGTAGAATGTGGGAAAAGTTTAAAACAAATCTTTAGAAGAATAAGTCAAAATTGAACAAATTCTATTTGGTAATTTACTTTTTTGCCCTGCATGGCCAAGAAAAGCTATTAGTATTAAATTCTATTTTTTTAATAATTTTATTTAAAGAGGAAAAAATAAAACAGAATAAAGGGTAGCAACCATACAGTATTCCAAGGAAAAAAGGAAAAGTACAACAACAATAAAGCCTAAGAAATTATTACTTGACTAATAGCATACTGACTTCTTGGAAATAGTTGTTTAAATTACAAAGTTAAAACATGTAAAGTAGACATTCGAACAGTGAGACTGTTAACAGTTCTGCTCCACTATCTGACAAAAACAACAATATGGTCATCCATCTTACCCACTCAAATATACATGCAATTATATCAATAGGGTAAAATTAAACACAACAAAACAGAGCAAAGTATATCACAAGAAAGCAATGTAAGACATAAATTTCAAAGCTAGACAATTGGAGATATTCACTCTCTATCATATTGACTCTTGTTTTCTTCCAAATAGTTGTCCATATTGTCACATATAGGGAATTCACATGAAACAACCTAGTATGGAATTGATCTGAGCAGGACGAGGAGGGCATTACAGGTCTTCAAGACCATACATTAG
>PVJX010020163.1:0-33805 GCA_004027295.1 Dolichotis patagonum | reverse complement strand
GGCAAGTGGAATGCAGGCCTGCGGGCACATGGGTGCTCCTGGCAAGTGCTGCCAGACACAGTGTCCCCGGCCAGCCGCAGTCTTCCCTCCGTCTTTAGGGGTGATTGTGCAAAACCCAAAGGTCCCAGAGGCTGAGGAGTGCGAGGTCACCCGTCCGAGTCCCACCGCGGCTAAATGGGGAGCCCCAAGGCAGATCTGGCTGGACATGTCCTTGCAGCACTGCCCCAGAAGGTGGGTGTCTATAAAGGAAGGCCAGCAGACATACAGACAGATGGGCCGGACAAGCCGCTTACACACGCAGTGTCTAACCAGGGGAACATTCGAAGACCAACCTCATGGTAGCCGTGCATGGCAGATCAAGGACAGGAGGGCAGGGCCACCCCAAACCCCTAGCCGGACAGGGTGCCCAGGGCCAGGTCAGGCCAGGGTCCTCACCCACCGGCCCACGTTCGGGAGCACCAAGGTGGTGCAAGCAGGGCCTCAGAGCCCCCGGAAGGCTTCCCAGTGGAGGTGACCCTGGGGATGGCCCTCGAGGGGTTCAAACGAGTTTGCCCCAGGAGGAGAGCAAGGTCTTCCCAGCAGAGGGTCACACTTGAGCCAGGGAAGGCCAGGGCGCTCACGTGCCTGGCTATTTTGGGAGTCGAGTCAGGGACCAAGAAGAGTGAGGGGAGCAGCTGTCCCCAAGGAGACAGGTTGGAGGGGCTGCCCAGCCAGGGGTGCTCAGCAGCAGCTCGCCGGGCAGTGTCACGAGGAGGCCTTGGGGAGACAAGGTCCGAGCCCCAGGGCCCCAGCAGAGCAGACAGCAGAGATGGCCAGGAGGCGGGTGCGGGAGAGGCCAGGAGGAGCCAGGCAGGCAGGGGCCCAGCCAGGGACAGGGCTGCCCGGGAAGTGGAGTCGGGAGTTGGGGGACAATTATCCTGTTTTCTTCTGCTTCCACATGATTAAAAAAAATAGGGCTGGAATCTCTCCAAGACTGATCGTTCAGTTATAAAAAATAAATACATAAATAAAATAAAGGCGTCGCAGAGCAGTGCGAACACAATGAACTCGCTGATGTGCGGTGACAGAAGGGCCGTACCAGACCCACCGTCCTGGTGTGTTTGTGCCTGCACAGAAATTTCCAGAGGATTACGCAGGAAACTGTCGCAAGCATTCCTCTCGGGCTGGGGACTGGGATGGGACTTTGAAAAAGGTCCACTTTATCCTTTAAATGACTTCTGAGATAAAAAAGCAAAGCTGCGGTGAAGGCTGTTTTGCTGAAGTTCACACACAGCGATAACCGGGATCAGGACGGCAGAGCGGGCCTGAAAGATTCCCAGAAGGCTTAGCTCTGCTTCCCCACATGTCTGGCCCTGGCGTCGCCCTGGAGGACAGGCCGGGGGCCCTGCTGCAGCCGCCTCTGCTGCCCTGGACGAACCGGCTGCGCCCCCTGCCGGTAGAGAGGAGGCGCCCAGGGGACCGTCTTCCCGGGCATCGCCCCGGATTCCTCCCAGGACGCACAGTTTCTTTAAAAGAATGATATGTGCAGCAAGCAGATAAGAGGAGATCCGTCATTAACGCGCACAGGTGAGGGGAAGATATTCATTATCGTCCTCTGCTTAATGCAGCCCGTTGAAGGCTCTCTCCGGAGTGATAAATTCCTCTTGGGCCACAGTCTTCCCAGTCACAGAGCCACAAGCTTGTCATAACTCATGTCACACCAGCCACACTGCTTTCTCCAGAATCTTCTCCATACGGCCCGCTTGGGAGGCCCCGAGCGAGGTCGATAACAAATTTTGGAAACAGAACTTCACAGCTCATTGTTTAAGCCCTAAAATGACAATACAGAGGATTACTTCCTCCCGAGTGCCCATGGCTGTTGGCCTTGGTGATGGGCAGGGGTGCCAGGCCAGGGGGAACCAGGGGGGTCCTGGGCACTTATCAGCTGGCCCTGTGGGGGCTGCCCAAGACTTGCTGGTCCCTTAGCTGTTGTCACACGTGGCAGGTATTGGTGCCAAGGGGAACAATGTCAATGGGGTCCTGGAGTCAGGGGGCCTAGGTGGAAAGGTCTCCAGGAGTGCCCCCCACCCAACCCTGTGGCAGAGGCTGCCTTCCAGGCAGCGCTCCTGACGTCCATTCCCAGCAAGTGAGGCCAGGAGCTGGATGCGCTCACCCCCCTGGGAGCTGGTCAGACAGCTGCCTTAGATGAAGTCCAGACTACAGTGAAAGTTCCCATCACCCGACAGCTCCTCTGGCGTCAGGACGGTCAAGGTCTGGCCACCCCAGCTGCAGGGGCGCATGGGAGAGGTCCCTCGGATGGAGCAGGGGAAGGGCCCAAGCAGGATCCTCTCTGCGCATGGACAAGGGACCTGAGCCCACTGCCCCCCCTTGGCCTCCAGGGTGCAGGACAGGACGCCCCCACCTTGGCCCGGCCCCTCCCCCCGACTGCACCCCTGATCTGTCCTCTCCCTGCGCAAACTGCGCCCATGTCCAGCACAGTGTTCCATCCCCTTCCCACATGGACCTGGGCACAGAGGGCTCTGTCTCTGCCAACTGCAGCTGGCCCTGGTGAATACTCAGGGGAGGAGGTGTTTCTTCCTGCCCCAGGAGGGCCTGGGAGGTGGGGTGTGGGCAGGGCAGGGCAGGCTCCCAGTTGAGGACAAGTGGAGCCACCCAGAGGCCCCGGGCAGGAACTGACCAAGCTTGGGGAGAGGCTGGGCCAGGTGTGCTAGGTGGGGACCAGTGGCCCAGGGTGCCCTCCTCCACGTTCCCTCAAGCTGTGGACACAGTGCCCCAACTCCCCTGGTGTCCCCTCTGGATCAGAAGGTCCCTGGGGGGGCAGGAAAGAAAATCTGCAGGCTGAAGGGACATCGCTGGGCAGGGGCCAAGGTCAGAAGACAGGAAGTGTCTTTCAGGGGGCGTTTGAGCCCTGGTGGGTTTGGTGAACAGGATGGGGCTGGGCCATGCTACAGTCCCTGCCTGGCCTGTGCCAGGTTCTGGACTTTGTCCCCAGGATGGGAGGGAGGCTGGCATTGACTTTTTTTTCCCCCTGAATGTACTCCATGCTGTTTGGGGAAAAGCTGGAGAAGGCTGAAGACAAGAGGAGGAAGTGCCACCCCTCTCCCCTCAGTCTCCTCCCAGGTCCCCACTGGCTCTCCCTCCGGGGATGTCCTTCCCAGGCTCCGTCCAGAGCCCTCAGGCTGGCAAAGCACCACGGCTGCCCGAATGGTGCCCGATGGTCTGGCGGCAGCCATGTACCACAGTCAGCTGCCAAGTTTCATTTGGGAATTTTAAGTTGTATTCTTGCATTTTCGTGTCTCCAGAGGGGGTGTGGGAGCCGCTATGGCCTCTGTGCCACTGGCCACCACTCTCCTCTGTCTGGCAGGTGACCACCTCCAGCTCGTGAGTTTCTACCTCAGGCTCTGCTACTTGACCTGCCCCGAATGCCCTCTGCAGTGCCAGGGCTCTCCTCCTTTACGTTGCCTCTGAATCTCAGTTCACGTTCGCAGCTCAGCATGTAGACATTCACTGTGGGGTTTTGGCACACGCACACGACACATCTTGTATCTTTTCATGTCCCCTCCCCTCCTCCATCTCTTCCCATTGGCCAAAGATCTAACTCCCTATTTCCTATTTTTTTTTATTTTGCTCTTCAATTTGTTCATGTTTTGGGTTTTTCATATAACAGAAACCATATGACTTTTAAGCTTGTGTGTCTGAATTATTTCTATTAACATTATGGTCTCAAGGTGCATCCACTTCCTACGATATGATTCAAATGTACCCTTCTTTATGGTGTTATTCCACTGCGTATAAATACATTTTCTTTATCCATCCATCCTGATGGAGAGATAGGCTGCTCCCAAGTTTAGCTACGTATTACAAATTGTGCTGCTGTAAACATGGTAGTGCAGGGATGATTATAATATGGTGCCCTTAACTCTCTGGGGCAGATACCTAGGAGGGGAACAGCTGGGTCAAATGGAATTTTTATTTTAAATACTCAAGGGACTCTCCACACTGATTTCTACAGTGGTTGCACCAGTCTACACTCCCATCAACAATGTGGAAGGGCTCCTTGCCCCCCACAGCCTCACCAGCATTGTCGTTCCCTGATTTCTTGATGACAGCCATTCTTTCTGGAGTGACATAGAATCTCAGAGTTGTTTTATCTGCATTTCTCTGATGACTAGTGATGTTGAATATGTTTTGTGTATTAACTGATCATTTGTACTACTTCTTCTGAGGTGCCTATTCATTTCAGTGGCCCATTTTTTGATTGGGTCTTTTATTTAAGGAATCTAATTTGTTTTAGTTCTTTATATATTCTAGATATTTGTCCTCTGTCTGAGCTATCGGTGGCAAATTTCTTTCCCCATTCTGCAGGCTGTCTTTTCACTCCCGGTTTCTTCCTTTGCTGTGCAGGGGCCTTTTAATTTGATATAACCCCATTTGTTGATTCTCAGTGTTATTTCTTCTGCCAGTGGGGTTCTGTTCAGAAAGTCTTTTCCTATGTCTATGTCATATATATATATATATATATATATATATATTTTTTTTTTTTCCTTCCAGCAGATTGTTTCTGTTTTAACATTTCACTCTCTGGTCTATCTTTATTTCAGCTTTGATTTTAGTATGAGTCTAGACATGGGTCTAGACTCAGTCTTCCCCATGTGAATGGCTCCCTTTCCTGGTGCCATTTGTGAAGAGCTCATGTTTCATCTAGTATTTCATTTTGGCCCCACTGTCAGAGATTAGGTGACTGAATATGTCTGGGGTAGTCTCTGTGTCCTCTGTTTTATACCTTTGGTCCACAGGTCTGTTTTTGTGTCAGTACCTTGTTGTTTTTATCACTGTAGCTTTGTAATATAACTTAAAATCCAGTAGTGTGATGCCTCCTGCTTTGCTCTTGTAACCCAGGTGCTATGGTTTGTGTCTGGGTGTTCCCCCAAAGCTTCATGCAGTCATAGAGGTAGCTGAATCTAAGGTTTGTGATTGGTTCATTGTCTAGTGCTGGGATTGGCAGTGTGAATGCTTCACCCACCCAGGGGCAGGTGGCCAGCATATGAGAGAGGGAAGGAGGCCTGCTGTTCCCTTTTTCCTCTTTTGCCCCTTTTCTCTGGTTGCTTCTAGTATCTGCTACAGTTGCCATGAACATGAACAGTTGCATCTCAACCATGCCACCCCCCACCTTGGAACCAACTGAGCATGGACTGGAACCTCCAAAATTTGTAAGAGAAATAAATCTTTCCTTCCTTCATTTTGGGCATCAGGTATTTTGTCTCAGCAACAAGAGAAGAGTAACCAAAACACCGGGGATGCTTTTACTGTTCTGGGCCTCTTCTGGTTCCATATGAATTTTAGGATTGTTTCCTCTAATTCTGTGAGGAAGCTGTTGGTATTTTGATAGGGATTGTGTTGAATCTGCGTATCAGTTTTAGAAGTATGGCCTCTTCAACCGTGTTTGTTCAGCTTTTCTAGTTTTCTAACATCTTCTTCAATCTCCTGCTTCAGAGCACTGTAGGTTTCCATGTAGACGTTTTTTCCTTCCTTGGTTAGGTTAACTCCTAAGTATTTACTTTTCGTTGTTTTAGTGAATGGTGTTGTTTTCCTAATTTCTTTCTTGGCGGGTTCTTATTGGTGTACAGGAACACTATTGATTTTTGTGTGTTGATTCTGTGCCTCTTACATTACTGAATTTGGTTATGAACTTGAGAAACTTTCAATGGAATTTTTGGAGTCATCTATGTAAAGGGTGGTGTCATCTGTGAATAGTGATACTTTGACTTCTTCCTCTCCTATGTGTATTCCTTTTTATTTCTTTCTCTTGCCTGATTGCTCTTGCAAATGTTTTGAGGACTATGTTGAACAGCAATGGTAAGAGTGCGCATCTTGGTCTTTTGCTGATTTTAGAGAGAAAGCTTACACTTTCTTCCCATTTCATATGATATAGGCAGTAGATCTGTCAAAAATGACTTTTATCAGGTTGAAATAGTGTCCTTCTATACTCATTTCTTTTTGGGGTCATTTCTTATCATGAACTGACATTGTATTTTGTCAGTGACTTTTTCTACATCTATTAATATAATCATGTGATTTGGTCCTTACTTCTGTTTATGTGATGTATTATATTCACTAACTGATATATATCGAAACACCCTCATATCCCTGGGATGACGCCTACTTGCTCAGGGTGTATGATCTTTTTGATGAAATGCCGCATTCTGTTTGTCTGTATCTGTTTAGGATTTTTGCATCTGTGTTCATTAAAGAGATTGGCCTGCCTTTTTTTTTTTTTTCCTTGTCTGGCTTTAGAATCAGAATAATGCTAGCTCCCATGAATGAGTTTAGAAGCACTCCTTCCCTTTCAATTTCATTGAAGAGTTTGAGAAGTGTTGGCATTATAACCTCCCTGAAGGTCTGTAGAATTCAGCAGTGAATCCATCAGGTCTTGGGCTTTTCTTAGTTGGGAGGATTTTTATTACTGCTTCAATTTCATTTCCTGTTATTGAATTGTTCAACATTTTTATGTCTTTTTGATTCAAGTTCAGTAATTCATATGAGTCTAGGAATTTGCCCATTTCTTCGAGATTGTTCAATTTATTGGAGTACACTTTTTCATAGTAGCTTCTAATAATCTTCTGAGCTTGGCAGTGTCTGTTGTGATTTTGCCTTTTTCATTTCTAATTGCGTGCATGATAATATTTTATTTCTTGGGTAAATTTAACTTAGGATTTATCTATTTTGTTTGTTCACTCAGAACCAGCTCTTTGATTCATTGATTCTTGTTGTTGTTGTTTATTTTCAGTTTCACTAATTTCTGCTCTCATCTCTTTGTACCAGGCTTGGGTTTGGACTGTTCTTGTTCCAGTTTCTTCAGTTACATCATCAGTTTGTTTTTTGGTCTCCTTCTGTTTCTGTAATGTGAGATTCCACAGCAATCCACCTCTCTCTCAGGACTGCTTCCATTGTGTCCCATAGGTTCTGGCAGGTTGTACTGACATTATCACTTGATTCTAGGAATTATTTAATTTCTTCTTTGATTTCTCCCATGACCTGCTGCATGTTTAGGAGTCAGTTATGTAATGTCCACTTGTTAGTGGAATTTCTGTGGTCTCTTTTGCCATTGATTTCTGATTTCAATGTGCTATAGCTAGTAGGATACATAGGATGATTTAGACTCTTGTACTCATTTAAGCAGGCTCTATGGCTTATTTTGGAGACAGTTCCACATGCTGCTGAGAAGAACGCATATTGTGTTGTAGCACAGCCGAATACTCTGTAGATCTGTATTAATCCATTTGCTGGAAGGTCCGGCTCAGCTCTAACATCTGTTAACTCTTTATGCAGTTGATTTGTCTCTCTGTGAAAGTGGGGTATCGAAGCCTCCACTGTGACTGTGTTGGTGTTTATTTGATCTCGTATGCCCAGCAGTCTCTGTGTTATGAAGATAGGTGTGCTGATATTCAGTGCATATAGGTTTACAATTGTTATTCCTTCCCATTGAATTGTCACTCATATGTAGTGACCTTTCTTGCCTCTCTGATCAGTTTTGGTTTGAAAGTTACTTTTTCTAAGACTAGAATGGCTAACTCTGCTTCTTTTAGCAGTGCTGGTGCATGGGATATTGCTTTTTAGCCTGGAAATATTCACAGGGTGGAGCTGCTGTACACCTGCATGAGCCCTGGGCTCGTCTGTCCTCCCAAGCGGCCGCAAGTGTCTGTCGGTCTGTCTGCTTGGCTCTCCCGACCTGCCTGGCCCCTGCTCCCCCAGCTCAGTTTCTGGGCATCCCATCTCCTCAGTCTGGGCTGATCTCTTACCTTTCATCTTCAAATTCATTTTAGTCAAAGATAAAGAAAAAGAAGAAAAACTACAAGAAAATTTCAAAACACATCAATTGGGGGGCAACGATGGTATATATATTGTCATTGTCATCCCCAAATCATTCACCCAGAGCACAAGACATCTGCATTCAATTGTCTGAACAATATCGGCACAAGCTTTTCTCTTCAGTGAACTCAAAGAAATCAGTAGTATAACTACCTTAACTATCTTATATACATATGTACACATATATGTATGTTTTTCTTCCAGCTTGTCACACTAATGAAACAATCTGATGTTTACACGTGTGTCTTATTTATTTCACTAATGAATATATTCTCAATTATTTACCTATAAAAGTGTTCAGTTTATCCTTCTTTATGGCTGAGTAGTATTCCACTGTATAAAAATACCACATCTTTTTTATTTATTTCTCAGTCAATGAGCAGATAGGTTGTTTCCAAGATCTGGCTATTATAAATTATGCTGCTATAAACATGATTGCACATATATCGCTGTGGTATGTTTTTAATTCTTTTGGGAAGATACTCAGAAGGGGAATAGCTGGGTCAAATGAGACCTCTAGTCCTGGTTTTTTGAGGAATCTCCACACTGATTTCCACAGTGGCTGCACCAGCCTGAATTTCCCACCAACAGTGGAGAAGGGTTCCTTGTCCCCACAGCCCCTCCAGCATTTGTTCTTGCTTGATTTCTTGATGACAGCCATTCTTTCTGCGGTGAGGTGAAGATAGGAGCAAAGAGGCAGGAAGAGCAGGCAGCTCAGCAGCAATCAGGGTAAAGGACACCAGGCTGTGCAAAGGCCCTGGGGCAGGAAGCTTCCTGGTGTCTGAGCATCAGGGATTTGCAACTCGGGAACAGCCTGCCCACCTTGGTGTGTCCAGCTCTTGGTCTGTCTCCAGTGCCCCACAGCAGCCTGCGTCAGGGCTTACAGGACCTTCATGGCTGTGGGTCTCTGCCAAGCACACAAGGCCAAAGCAAGCCAGAGCCTGAAACCTCACCCCTTGAATTAGGGGAGGTTTTCCTGTATTTCCATAGTGTCACTGGGCTTGGGGCCACTTGGATAATCTATGCTAACCCCATCCTGAGGTCCTTTCCTGCAGGTCATCTGCAAGACTCTCTCCCTTCAGCAGCAGACATGGCCCTGCAGCCCAGGCTTCCTGGACTTCGCATCACAGAGGAGTCCCGGCCACCCCAACAGGGACAGGTGAGTGGCGAGGGTCCTCAGAGGTCCTGAAGCCAGGACGGGCAGGGCCAAAGCCCTCACGTAGAGTCCCAGAGTCCACAAGGGCTCCAGAGTGAGGAGAGGTGTCCCTGGCAGTGAGGACACAAAGAGACAGAACGAAACCAGATTAGAAGGGCGCTGGGGTTCCTTTTGTCGATGGAAATGCTCTAAAATTAGATTCCGGTAATGGTTGTACCGTTGTGTAAATTTACTAAACACTATTGAATTACGCATTTAGAATGGATGATCTTTATGATCTACAAACTCCTTGTCAATAAAAGTGTTGGAAAAACAAACCCAGTACCTAGGGCAGCCAGGGCTTCCCCGAGTTCTCAGTCCCCTGAGCTCCTGCTGCCTGGAGGAGGGTGATGATATGACCGAAGGTCCTAGACCCCGGGGTAGGGGGAGAGGCTGTGAGAAGCCCGGCGGGGACCTGGGGGGTCCACACCCCACCTCCTTGCTGGGCTCCCTCTGCTCTCCAGCGCTGCCCAAGTGCTCACACACAAACCTGGCACCGTCCGCTGGTTCTGGGTCCCATCCTGACTGGGCTGAGAGGTGGACAGAGCTCGGGGCATGGTCATGGCTCCTCTGGGCAGCGCTGGGCTCAGCCCGATTCACCCTCCTCCCCCAGGCTCAGAGGCCAAGCGGCTTGCATGGTTTCTGAAACACAAATTGGTCGTCTTGCCAGCAGGTCTCTCTCAGGTTTGAGGTTCCGTCTGCACCCCAGGGTCCCACCACGCCGCCTTGTTCAGGGAAATGCATGGGACAGGCAGGTGCTGGGGCCCGAGGAGCCTGCGGAGGCCGCTCAGTGGGCACAGGCTTCCTCTGCAGTGGGTGACGGCGTTCTGGGACCAGACGGAGCGCGAGACGCACGGCCTTCTGGGTGTGGACAGCACCACCAAATGGTCCCTCTCCATGTGGCTGGCTTGTGCCCTTTTTTCTCTTCTTTTTTGTTATTTTGAGACAAGGTCTCACTATGTGGTCCGGGCTGGCCTTGAACTCAACTCAGCGCCACAGGCTGGTCTGGAACTCACAAAGACCCTCCTGTTTCTGTCTTCCGAGGGCTGGGACCTGACAGGTGTGGGCCCAGTTCAGATGGTTCCTTTACATTCTGTGAATTTTACCTCCCCATGGAAGCAGTCACTGCTCGGGGCCCTCGTGAGACTGAGTAACCCGGTTAGGCACGAGCGCTGGCTCCCCAGGTGCCCGGTGGATTTCACGCTGCAGAGATGCCCTCGCCCCCGTGAAGCCTGCTTAGTTAGTTGCTCCGGGAAAACTCTGAGCAGACACTGCGTGCAGGGGGCCCAAGGCGGCGACATCTACATACCTATCATGCCCGACTGGGAGCAGCAGTACCTGCAAGTTCTGCTTCTGAAGGGAGCATTAGCCCTGATCAGCCACCCAGAAGCACGTCCCCGGGCAGTCACACGTGGGAGGGATCAAAGACAGCCACCTGCGAGGCTGCGTCAGTCTCCAGAGGAGCTGAGCTATATGGACTTGCCTGGAGCCACGCTGGTGTCCAGGACAGTGGCCTCAGCGCCCTCACCCCTCCCCGCTCAGCCCGCAGTGATGTCAGCTGCCCCTAACCTGGATTAGAGGGGAAGCCGGTGACCAGGGCCTGTGTGGGCTCCGTGCTGTGGACATGCGTAGGTTTGAGAGGCACCTGGTGGTAAGGTAGGCGAGGGCTTTTCAGGACAGAATTCTCCAAGGAGATACGGAAGAAATGGACCGTGAATCGCAGGACCCTCTGTCTGGACTCACTCCCCTAAATCTACCCACAGCCCGTGCAGCCCGCCACGACTCCTCACCCGTGGTGCTTGCCCCTGTAGAGAAGGGTGAGCAGGTGATCAATGTGACTGAGAGTTAGTTGGTTTAGGAAACTTGTCCTCTAGAGGTACCCAGAAGGATCCCAGGGAATGGGTAGGGGCCAGGTGGGGGAGACCCCAGGCTTTCCAAGTCAAGGCCAAGTGACTTTTTTCCCCCAAAGAGACAGAAAAAAGGCAGCCAAACACAGGACAAAAATATGGATAAGATGAATGAATTCACTTTTCGCCGTGATGATGAGCCGTGACCCGTTCAGCCAGCAGACTCAGAGCCGGGGCTTCAAGGCCGAGTCCTGCAGCTCAGCAGGGCTCACTGCACGTGTGCTTTTCTCTTCTGGGTTAGAGGAGGGGGCCTGGGGGTGTGGACAAGAGGTCAGCCCTGGAGACCCCTGGCTATGATTAAAAACTCAACTCTCCGAACAATGCAGTCCCTGAGTGTTCCTGGCCACCCTTGGGCAGGCACACCTGGGCCAGGCGGCCCATCCGCCACCCTGGCGCGCCGAGGCTTACGGTGTTTATGTTATTTATCCCCACTCCATTCTGCAGAGGCTTTGCTGGGCTTAGGAAGCGACAAGGGAACCACCAGATGAATTAGAAGAGGGTGACAAAGATGAGAGGAGGGAACAGAAAGTACAGGATCCGTGCCAGCTGCCTGCGGGGGTGAAAGGGTGTCTGCACCCCTCTTCTGGGTTTATCACCAAACCTGGGGGGCACAACGAAGGAGCGGGGTCCTGACTACTGCCTGCAGCCCTGCTCCCCACTAGTGTCCTCTCGATGCCCAGCCACTGCCACACCATGCCATCGGCTTTCTGTGAAGCTGCTGGGCATCTGGCTGCTGGGTGACCACAGCCAAGACGTGCGCCGTGCCCAAGTTAGCCCTGAACACCCAGGTGCGGGTGCCCAGTTAGTGCTGCACGAGTCAATGGGTGAGGGAGCAGGTGAACAAACGAATGGGCACATCAGCTAGGCGAACTCATTCTTCAGCATCGGGCCGAGGGGCCGCTAGGAAGTAGCTCTCGGCCGGCACCAGCGTGGGGGGAGCGCGCCCCTGCTCTGGCCAAGGGCCTCAGCCAGACGGCTGAATTCCATGCCTTCAGCCTTTGCCTATACCTGGGGGCTGGAGCAGCACCCTCCTGGGAGGGCGCCCGAGGGACGTGGAGATTGCCCCCTGAAGGTGCGTGAGCACCAGGCACAGGGTGGCAAGGCGGTCAGACTTCCTGCCGCCACCCTTAGCGTGGCTCTGAGCTGCACGTGGACAAGTTCCTCCCTGCTGGGGGCTGCAGAGCCCCAGTCCCAAGCCCTCGTCCCATTTCACCAGCCCACGTGGTGTCCCTGCCCTCACCCCCCCCCATGTACCCCATGTGCTATTGTATCCACAGAGTGTGGTACGCAGCCTAGAAAATTCCAGAGAGGCCCAGGGCTGCCACGTGCACAGGTGTCCTTGCC
Source organism: Dolichotis patagonum (assembly GCA_004027295.1). Taxonomy (NCBI): domain Eukaryota; kingdom Metazoa; phylum Chordata; class Mammalia; order Rodentia; family Caviidae; genus Dolichotis; species Dolichotis patagonum. The sequence goes on along the minus strand of PVJX010020163.1, from coordinate 21,490 downwards.
CGCAGGGCCTGGAGGGTGACCTCAAGGTCGCAGAGTGAAACTAGAGGAGAGGAAGGGAGGACAAGAGGTGCCCAGGACCCCACGTTCCACCCGGGCCACCACAGAGGCTGACGCTGCAGGGGCAAGGTGGAGAGAGCAGAGGTTTTATTTGTTTACTTATTTTAGTGCTTTTAAGACAAGGTCTCGCTGTGCAGTCCAGGCTGGCCTTGAGCTCACATTGTAACCCGGGCTGGTCTCGAATTCAATGATCCTCCTGCCTCAGCCTCCCAAACTCTGGGGTCACAGACGTGTACCACCACACAGGGCTGAAGGAGGTTTTAATGGGGAGTGGAGGTTTCCGGGGCACAGCTGGGAGAAGGGCTTGTGGATAAGAAGCTGCCGATAGGACCCTGCTGTGCTTGTAGATGTGAGCAGGACCTGTGGGCTGGGACAGGCAGAGGGGTCAGGTCCAGCTTGGGGGAGGACGGGATGCTGCCCCAGAGGACAAGCCACACTGGACATCTCAGGGGTGACAGGAGGGACGACAGGGGGAGCCAAGCCATTTCACTCACCAATCCAGTCGCCCACCACCCACTTCCTGTGGCACGAACCTCCAGTCTGGTTCTTACACTCTGCTCATGAAGACCACAGATCGGTATGTAGGTCGCTAGTGCCGAGGCAGAGACACAAGCTGAAGGCAAGAGAATCCTTACCCTGGAGTCAGAACCTAGGGGATGAGCTTGCAGGCAGGAGGCCAGCCATGTGCAAAGGCCCTGGGGCAGCATCGGGCCCTGGTAGTTACGAGCTTATGCCTGAGTGACTGTGATGGAATAGGAAGGTACAGAGTGATGAGGCCAGGGAGGCTAGAGACTGGGGTCCCCAGGGTTTCCAAGCCTAGGGCCTTTGTAGGGAGTTGGGTCTGGCCGAGTGACCCGAGCATTTGGCTGTCGACAGGAACTAAGGCGGGCATGGGTGTGCCCACACTGCAGGGTGAGGTGGGCAAGAGCAGGGGCAGATGCCAGGAACCTGAGACGTCAGCTGGGGCATCCGGGAAGGACAGGAAAGCGAAACCCCACCAAGGCTGAAGCGGCTGGAGGAAGCCAAGATGGTGCCAACTGCAGGTTTCCTGGAGAGCAGGCTCGGCCTCGGCAGCCGGCGGAGAGCAGACGCACGGGACGCATCTCAGCGGGGCCCAGGTTCAAGAGCGCGGTCCCACTGCACAAGTCAGCTCAGGCCTCGCCAGCCCATGAGTGTGATTTAGCGCCTCAGGCAGGACGAGATCCCGAGAGGGACCCTCCTGTATTCGCCATGCCTGGTGGGGGCGCAGGACCACACTTGGGGTCTCTGAACCCTGGCCCCAGCCCTGCCCCTGGCAGGCATGGCAGTTCCCTGGCCCCCGTGTGACGGATGACTTAGTTTGGGCCATCAGGGCAACACCGCACCCTGTGACCCCCGCAGCCCCTTTCCAGGCCAGGCTCAGCTCCCCCCCGGACCCAGAGTCTACTAGCTGAGCTTACAGCTCTGACAAAGAGGCCTGTGTGCGCAGGGCGATCCCAGCGCTCCAGACATTGACTGCTTCTTTCTGGCGGAATTGCCTGAGTTCATGAATTCTAAGCAGATCTCTTTTTGAAAGGGTACCTCTCACTCCATCCCTATGGTGACCATATTTCCCAGACCCTGGACCAAAGACGCGGCCTGACACCCGCGGCTGACGGATGGCCCAGGGCCGCAGCGGCACACTCACAGCCTGGCTGTCTCGCCTCCGTCCTTCATTTATTCCTGGCGCACGCCAGGCAGGATATTAAGAACTCACAGGCTCGGTTATCTCCACACGTGTCCGCACTTGTAATGGGTTGACTTCGGTAAACCTATCTGGGAGGTTGTTATCTGCCGCACCCGCCGCGCCTCGGGGGGAGCGCGCCTCTGGGAACTCGGTGCTATTTGCACTAAATTTTCCCATTTTCCGCCACCGTGGGCTGCTGGTGGAACCAGCTTCCCCGGGAAGGTGAGGCTGTTACAGATGAGGCCTGCACTGGGCAGCGAGCGAGCCCACTGGGCCGAGTGCCAGACCCCACATTACTTCATAATCATCGCCACGAGTGCTAATGTGGCACTTTAAAGGTGCCAGGCCCGGTGCCAAGTGCCTTCTATGAGCTGCCTCATCACTTCCCGAGGCCCCCGGGAGACGAGGATCGTGGTTATCACTGCCCTGCAGACGCCGCCCCCAGGTCTCCGAGAGGCTGAGCCAGTTTCAGGAGACACACAGCCAGCTGGGGGGGGACTGTCACCGAGCCCCTCCCCGTGCCCCTCCCCAATGCCCCATTTGTGTTAGTCCATCCTGTATCCTATCCCGTCCGCCCTGGAAGAGCAGGCATATGCAAGGAAGGAAACGGAGGCACGACACATGGACCAGCTTTCCCGAAGGTGCCCACCTCTGCACCTCCCTCTCTGAGGTCAGGGGAGCAAATCAAAGGCTACCACATCTGGCTGGACTCCCCAGCCCCACCTACATCTCCAGCCCAGGAACACTGACTCGGGCTGTGTGGCCTCCCAGGATCTCCTTACCCTTTCTGTGCCTCTGGCTGCATCTCAGAGGAAGGGGACACTCCACCTGGTACAGCACATGCCCCCCTCTTTGCAGCCCACCTCCCCAGGCACAGTTGTGTAGGGTGCAGGGGCAGCACCAGGCCCCCACCCTGGCCTTTCGGATGTGGGCCTCCGAGTGGGCCCACTGCATGTGTGTTTTGCACAGCAGGCAACCTCGGAGACCCTTCACTGTCCTCACTGTGCCTCGGGTCCTCAGGAAACAACCGCAGGTGACCAGTCATGGTGCCCATCACACGCAAAGGCAGAGCTGCCTCCCCGGCAGAAGGAAAAGTCTAGAACTCTGCATAAAATCTCCCTCGCTTGGTTTTTAAGATTCACTGAAACTTCCTCCTCACAGCACAAGCAGCTTACTTTCAAATTAGTCAGCCCGAGAGTGAGTCACTGCCTGCCAGCCCCGTGCGGAGAATACTGATGCCGGCCCGCCCCGCTGAGCAGGTCCCGCTGGGTGCGCTGGAGGCTGCGCCCGCCGCAATTACACCCACTCCCGGGGCACAGCCCGCAGCCAGCACCCACGCAGGCACGGGCCTCGCGTCGCCCCTGCCCATGCTGCCCACCAGCCTCGGCCTCCCCCAAGCAGGCTAGAGTGAGAGTCCCCACCACCATCAACCCGTGCAGAGAGAGGTCACATAAGTCACAGCTGACAGCAGGAAAGGGAGGGGCTGGAGCAGGTCCCAGGAAGGTACCGCACTGCATGGCTCTGGGGGCTGCATGATTCAGAGAGGGGCAGAGTCCCCCACTCTGGCCATGCCCTCTCGTTTGCTGGCCATTCATTCGCAGCCCATCAGACCTCTGAGCTGAGCCCCTTTTAGACTGGGGGGCCAGGAGGTGGCCCTGGGGTATGCAAGCCACTCCGGGAGGGGTCCAGAGAGGCCCCCCCAGAGGAGAGGGCAGGTCAGCTGAGCTGGGGCCGTGCAAGACGTGGCAGGGGCTAGGGGCTGACTTGCTCTCATTTGCTGAAGATCTGTGACAGAGACGGAGGACCAGCACTGGGCAGCAGAGGGGCTGGGAGGCTGTGGGGTCCAAGGGAGGGAAGGCTGTGGCCTCTCCCAGGACCATGGCCCCTGGACAGTGAGAGGGGGGTTCTGGGGACACACAGGGGCCAGAGGGAGGAACTTGTCGTTTTCCAGGTGTCCCCATGTCTCTGGGCCTGTGAGGGTCCCAGGCCTGGGAAAGGGGCCAAGCTGGTCCCACCAAGGGGACGGGAAGCCACCAGGAAATCTGTTCACCGTCTGGAGCTCGAGGAGGGCAAGCGACGCAGCCAGAGGCGCCCTTCACCCCCAAGGCCACGTGTGCTTGTCCAGCACCGCAGACCCTCCCGGGGAGCCCCATCATCCTCCCAGCCACATCCGGATCCTCCTTCTCCCCCTCTAGCCGGTGGTGAGGAATGCGTCCCAAGGCCAGGCGCACAGCACAGCGAGCCCGGCCAGACCCCAAACGGTCCCCGGAGGAGGCCAAGGCTGAGGGCGCCACTGGCAGGCGGGAAATATGAGCCCAGCCACACGGCTGAGCTCAGGCCCCCGCAGCTTTTTACCCTTAGAAAGGGCTGGGGGTGGGGGAAGCCTGGAGCACCAAAGCCCATCCTGACCGCTGCTGGCCCAGTGCAGCCCTTGGGCGCCATCAGCCAGCTCAGCTTTACGCTCACACTCAGCTCTCATCCCCAAGCTCTCCACCTCCCAGCGGTGACACTAACCTGCGCATGACCCCCACGGGAAGCGCTCCCCGTGCCAGGGGGCTGGGCAGTGGACAGCACTAGGCCCTCACTCCCCTCTTCTGTGGAAAGTTCAGGGCCCCCCCCCCATTTGTGGGTGTGGGAACATGATGCTACAGAGCGGGAGTGGGGAGGGTCAATATCACGCCGGGGGCCTCACCCGCGTGCCTGCCCCCAGCACTCCATGAAAAAGCAGAGTATTTCGCATCGTGCCCACTCAGCAATGGTTCCCTATGGCCGTCAAAAACAAATATGAAACCTACTTCCAAGTTCCATGATGCACTAGTGACCATTGCATAGCAGGACAAGGGGATTAAAATGATATATTTTAAAGCAAACTGTGGTGGCCACACCTGTAATCCCACTCTCCCGGAGCTGAGGCAGGGGGATCACAAGTTGGAGCCCATCCTAGGCAATCTAGTGCTCTAGGGAGACCCTATCTCAGAGTATCAACTCACAACGCCCAGGGATGGGGTCAGTGTGGAGATGCTGAGTCAATCCCTAGCACAAAAAAAAGAGCAGGAAAAGAAAGCAAGGCACAAAATGATGTGTTTTGCTACTGCATCACGTGCAGTGAGCCACCGGGAGCCTCGGTGACGCCTCTTCCCCACTTTTTCTCTGGTTTGCTCTCTTCATCTGTATTTCTCCGGACGGAACCCAACGGCAGTGGCCCTGGCTCCTATTTCTGCCCCAGGATGCTGGCGACCTCCAGTGGCCAGGCCCGGCGGGCAGCAGCAGGACATTGGGGACAGAAGCCAAGTAGCTGTTTCTCCTTCTCCGGGCCAGAAATCCAGAGAAGATGCACCACGTGACATTCAATACTGGAAAATTACTTCTTAAATACATCTCATTAGTACATTCCAATCTGACAAAGTTTTGTGCTTCTGTCTGAGAGGTGTTTTCATACAGCATAAAGTATATTTTGAAATAATTGTGTCTTCCAGCACTCGAGGGTGGGTATCAGCTCACGGCAGGGCGCAGCGCCAGGAGACCGTGCCTGGCTTCTGGCTGGGGCCGTGTCCCCGAGACTTGTCTCCCCGCCACGCCTGGGGCTCGGCCCCTGAGACGGCAGGTGGGACAGCATTACAGAGGCCCCAGGAGTGATCGGCCCAGTATCTTAACCACTAAGCACATTTTTGGAGCCACACTGGCTTAATGAACACTTAATGGAAGGCAAATCTTGATTTTTTAAAAACCGTGTTAAAATACTTGTACTATTTACCAACTCGACTGCGTTCCTGGGCACAGCGGGGAGGTATGACGAGCGTGTACCCAGGACAACGCCCTCGCCACCCCACCTCCGGTACCCTTTATCCCTCCCAGCTAAAGCTAGCCACAGCCGGCACCCAGCACCTGTCTCAATGAAGCCGACTCTGTAGGGACCTCGGATAAGTGGAATCCTACAGTTTTTGTCCTTTTGTGATAGCTTATTTCACTCAGTAGAATGTCCTTGCAGTATATCTAGGTTGCCTGTGCTGAGATTCCCTTTTGAACAGTATATACTATTCCACAGCAAGTGTGGAGAGACCACGTTTTGCTTCTCTGTTCGTCCATCACCTGGCCGGGCTGCTTCAGTCTCTCAGCCACTGCAAATAAGCCTGCCGCCCGCACGAGAGTAAATACGAAACCTATTTTTACAGTGTGTATGAGGTTGGGAGCAAATGCATCCTCTCTTACCTGCTACACCCTCTTCTAGCCCTGAGAGAAGTTTCCAGGGGAGAAACTGAGGCACAAATGGCTGGGGTGTGCCAAGGAGAGAACAGGTGAGCTCCAGCCCTCTGTGCCCCTCTCTCAGGTCCTGGAAGAGGAAGCTGATTGAGGCAAGACCCTCTTCTGGGTGAGAGTCTTGCTAGAAAGTCTGCATCGACATGAAATAGATCCATTCTGCACAGGCAGCGGCCTTCCATAGCCAATCTGGAGGCTGAGGCAGGAGGATTGCAAGTTCAAGGCCAGCATGAGCTATTTAGTGAGAGCCCGTCTCAAAAAGGAAGGCTGGAGACCAGCACAGTACTCCCTGGGTTCAATCCCGGAACCACAAAAACAAAGACCCTTTAACCAGGACTCAGGGAGCGTGGCTGCTGGGGCCACTCCCTCTGACAGAGGGGGACACTGAGGCAGGAGTGGGGCTGCTCCATGATTTGGAGAGGTGGACTGGGAAGAAATGAGGAGAGGCAGGAAGCGGCCTCTGTCCCAGGTCACCCCAGCCCAGTTTCAGGGCCTCTGCTTCCCACCGGGCTCCTGGCCAAGTTGCAAGGTCACTGTGCAGTCTTTTGGAAGGCTGGAGGTTTGTAAAAATTACATGGTGGGGGCTCCGGGGCAGTGGGCCAACCCTCGTGATGGTGGCGAACGGCTGCCTGCCCAAAAGACAGTGCCGGGCCCCCCAGCAGCAGCCGGCAGAGGGGACCTCCACGCAGCAGTGATCAGCTTTGGCTCCCACACGAGGGTCAGGGCCGTGTGCCCACTGAGACCTGGGGATGTGCGTGCTGGGCTGTGACCTATGGCTTGGGGTCCAGGGCGAAACCAGCTGAGACAGAGCTGCACCCTATCAGCTCCTGGCAGGCTGGCCACGTGGCAAGGGAATCCACGCGGGGGGGTGTTGCTGGCCCCCGCTCTGGGCAGAGCGCCGATGGGGACTGCGCCCCTGTCCACAGGCAAGGGCGGGTGTGGGCCGAGCGCCGGGGCATCGGGGCCTGGGGAAGGCGCAGGACGTGCAAGGCTGTTCAGTTCCCACCCAGCCCTCAGAGCTGCTCCTCCGCCCACCCGCCCGCCCTCAGTTCCCTCAGCAGAATGGAATGCGCAGCCCTAGCCGCTTGATAGCAAGGTTGTGCAGGACCTCGGCCCCTGGAACAGGGAGAGGACACGGGGCCCAGGGCCCCTCGGCTTCAGCGTCCGCCCTCTCAGTAATCAAGACCATCTGTGGCCTGGCCCGGCACCTTCTGGGGCTTGGCGGGGAGAGGGCGTCAGGAAGTGTGGAGGGCGGAGGGCGTCTGTCTCCGGGTCCAGCTGTCCCTGCAGGGGCCTAGGTCGGGAGGCCTGGTTCTTCCCCTGGCTCCATCGCTGATGCATGGCGCAACTCTGAGCAGGGCCCCACCCCCCGAGCCTCAGTTTCCCTGAGTTGGGTGTGTCCTCCTCCTACCTCATCCATGAGTACCAAGAGAAGGGCCAAGGCTGTGACTCTGTGCTGGACCATCCCAAAATAAAATCCGCCTGGCTGGCACTCAGCTCACCGGGGCGCGGGGCCTGCAGGGAGGGAGGGGCTCTGCTGCTGCCTGTAGCTCCGCAGGGAGCTGACGCTGGCGTCCACTCAGAGCAGGGCACCAAGGTGGATCTTTCAGGGAGCAGGTGAGAGAAGCCCCGAAACTTGGCCTACAGGAGCAGAACCAGAAGGGCCGGGTGCACTGGGGCCAGGAGCGGCTCTGCAGAGCCCTTTGCCGGGAGGAAAAGTCTCCTCCAGCAGAGGAAGCTGCTCCTGGGCAGGCAGTGGGCTGTGGTGCTGGAGGCGAGCAAGTCCTGCTGGGGTGCGGGTCCGTGCAGGCCCTTGCTGCCTGGGCTGTGTGCTGAGCGCTGAAGGAGAGATGGGCCTTGGCCAGGGGCTCCCTCCTGGGCCCAGGGACGCCCCTGGGAGAAGAGGCCTCTCCCAACCCCACTCTAGAAGCACCAGGTTGTCTTCAGAGGCTGCAGTGGGCCAGGCGGGTACCTCCCGATGCCCCTGCCCTGGTCCCCAGGCCAGGAACTAGGACAGGGGATGTCACACTGCCGAGGAGCCTCAGATGCTCCCTGCTTCCCTGGGGCAGCTCAGTGGCTGGTGAGACCCTGGGCTGCCCACCCTCCCCAGAGACCTCCCTGCCTCTGCGTATGGCCCACCACCCAAGCCCTCTCCACCCACGCCTGGGGGGTCTCCTGGGGGTCTTTCAGAAGGACCCCCTTCCTCGTGTAGGGAAAGGGTTCACCTGGCTTTGCTCCCTCCAGCACCCCATGGGTGGGCAGGAAGACCCCAGTCACCCCCGCCCAGCTGCTGGCCTAATCCCGGCTGTGGGAAGTGGCTGGAGGAGGCAGACATGAGGGAAGGCCGCCCACCCTTGGCCTCTGGGCGGCCCGCGCCCATATTTGAGAACATGTTAAATCGCAATTCTCCGTGGCTTGGGGAGCTGGGCCAGGACCAAGGCTGCGTTATCCTCAGCAGCTGCAGCTGCAGGAAGCCAAGGACTGGCCTGGCTGGACAGGGGCTCCAGGGCCCCTGGAACCTCCCACCCTCTTCCTACACTGGGGTCCCAGGGCAGAGAGGGCCTCAGGGTGCCACCGCCAGAGAGGCACAACCAAGGAAGGGACCTGGCGGAGGCCTGGGCCACAGTGGGGTCCGGGGAGCAGCCAGGGAGGACCCCGCTCTCCTTGGGTGTGTCTTTCTCTAGGCTGCGGTTCTAGGGTCAAAAAGGGACCCCCAGTGGAAGGTGAGAGGCAGCAGGCACTCAGGGGACCCTCACGACCAGCATCGCAGCTGCAGGGGCCCGGTGGTGGTGTCCGGGCTGCCAGGCTGTCCCTCTACAGCGGCAGGGGCCAGCGCCGACCCAGGGCACGCGAGTGCGCACAGTGGGCCTGCGGGAGGGCGGTGTCCGCCCGGGTCTCTCGCCCCACCTGGGCCCTGGATGCTGCTGATGCCCCGGGAGGCTGCAGACAAAGGCTCTCCACGCACGTACACAGCGGCTGTGCTCGTCTGCTCTTCCGGCCGCTGCGTCTCCTGGAATAGCTGCCTTTTAATTACATGGAAAGGTCACCAGAAAAAAGACAGAAACGAGAAGCCGGAGTCACGGGAAACTTCTTCCTCCGCCTGTAACTCTGCAGCCCAGGAGCTGGCGAGGAAGGGGTGAGGGGCAAGGGTGACAGCCCCGGACTGTGGGTGGCCCAGAGCCCTAGGTTGGGCACTGTGGTGCCCTGGGTGTGTGGGGGGCACACAGGGAAGGAAGATCACGTGGCTATGGGGTGAGGGGTGAGCCCCCTCCATGACAGTGGGCTCGGGGGCTTCGGGGAAGGAGAAGTGGGGTGCTCTGAGCCGAGAGACGAAGTGGCCTTCAGAAGCCCACGCCTGGGGGACAGGCTGGCACATCCTAGCACTGACCCCTGGTGAGGGCCTCCTCTTCTCCCCTCTTCCTTTTCCCCTCTTGCTCTCCCCACTTCCTCCGCTCTCTCCCCAGTTGCAGGCTCCAGCACTCCACCTTTGCTCAGGCCTTTTCCCACTCAGAAAGCCTTTCCAGCCAAGGCAGAACGCAAACGCCTGTAATCCCTATGCTCCTGGAGGCTGAGGCAGGAGGCTTGTACATTCAAGACCACCCTGAGCAATTTGACAACTTACTGAGATCCAGTCTCGCTAAAATAATTTTTTTTTGTACCAGGGATCAAACTCACAACCTAGCGTTTGCTAGGTAGGCGCTTATGCTGCTGAGCTAAACCCCCCGCCCTTGCTAAAATAAATTAAAAAAAAAAAAAGACCTAGAGGCATCGTTTAGTTCAAATCACTAAAAAAGAAAGCCTGCCTGCCTTCCCAGGTCTTCCCAGGACTGAGCCTACATAGGTCCCAGCTGCATGGAACTGCAGCTGGACGGCACAAAGAACCCTGGGCCTTGTGTTTACCCACTCCCGCAAGGCCCAGGAGACCCGTAAGCCCCCATGCAGATCCAGCTAGGGCCCCCTCCCCAGGCCCTGCCTTTGTCTTTTTGAGACAGGGTCTCTCTATGCAGTTCAGGCTGGCCTTAAGCTCACTTTATAGCCCAGGTCGCTCTCAATATTGCAATGATCCTCCTGCCTCGGCCTCCCGAGTGCTGGGATTACAGGTGTGAACCACCACATCCAGCTGCCTGTAGGGATTTTTAAGTGACTGAAACATTTCCCTTCTACCCCTGAGCAAGGAGTTAGAAAAGTGGATTAAAAATCAGAGTAACAAAATGTAACACTTTCGGTGCAGCCCCAGCCCCAGGACTAGCTGCATACTTAAAAATCCCTATTAAAAACATTAAGCACCCCCTCCATTATATAATAGCAACTCGAGGACCGGAAGCTGTGTGCGGGCACAGCGGCGCACCCCTCCCTGCCCCAGCGCACCCGCCAGAGGGAGGGGATTTTCATTTTCCTCCTCGAGTTCAGAGCCCTCCCACCCACTCTTCCACAAATGGATTCCTTTTATGATCAGCAGCAGAAGATAACAATTTTAATAAAAGAAAATGCGCCCATATTACTAATTACGGTTTTGCATTTCGAAAAGCTCCCCAGCCCCTGCTTCCCCTCTGCAGGCTTCCGGCCACCCGGGCTCCAGGCAGAGGGAGCCTCGCGGTGGGCGGCAGGGCGGTAGCTCTCCTGCCCGTTCACTTAACATTGCGATAAGCATCGCTTTCCACCAAGACTTCGTAATTACTGTGGTTAAGGGCGGCCGCGCCTCCCGCCCCACGAAGAGGCCGCCGCAGAGCTCAGCCGTGATGGATGGTTCTCCGGGAGCCCGTGTGCCTGTCTGTCCTTGGGAGCCGCTGTGTCCCTGCGTCCCTGTGCCAGGACAGGTGGCTCAGAGCTGGCCTTCCAGACATCACCGTGGCCCCCCCAGCCCCCAGGGCGTCTCGGAGGTGGTGGGAGGCAAACCCATCACACACCCTTGTGCTTGTTCAGAGGCCTTTGAGCTTGATCTGTCCATGTCGGGAGCTGGGTCCCCTCTGTACCCAGCCAGCATGATGGGGTGTCCTCCATGCACCCCAGTGTCGGGAAGTGCAGAGCCCCTTGTCTGACTGCCCATTGTGGCCAGGTCTATCTGATCAGCCCCTACTTAGCAGACAGCCACGTGGGCTGATGTACCCCATCCCACAGCGCCCCCAGAGCAAGCCTCCACCAGGAGGACCCCAGGGAAAACAGAGCCAGGGCCAAGGCTTTCTCTTTTCTCCCCCAAACCCCTATTTTATATCTCAGAATAAAGCCCAGCACTCCTTCTTTAGCCAGGTTGGGTCACCCCCTGCGAAGGCCCCTCCCACATGCCCACACCAGGGCCACAGGGCCACCCCCTCAGCACTCCTCCAGGACCCTGCCAGGAGGACCGCCTGGCCTGCCGCCTCCAGAAGCCCCCCTCTAATCCCCGCCTCTCCACACTCGGGGGAGAGTATTAAAGTGTCAATCTGAGCGCACTTAAGAATAAGGAGCTTAACATGGCCCGTGGGACTAAGCCCCAGCCCCAGCCCCGTCCACTCGCACCCCCTGCTGGCCCCCCTTCCACTCCACGCAGAGGTGCAGACTGGCAGTGCTCTGCTAGGAAGGGGGAAAGAGGAAGGAGGAACACAAGGAAAGACAGGAAGGGAGGGGAAGGAGGGAGGAAGGGCAGCAAGGCTGGAGGTGGTTTGTTCTGGCTCCCAAGAACCACTGTGAAATTTTCAAGGCATTCCACGCACTGGTCATTACACACTGGGCAGCCTGCCCTGCTACAATGGACATTTCCACCAGGGAAATTGACCAACGCCATGAATCAAAACCAACTGAATAACTTCCCATCCACAGAGTGTCCTAGTTTGCCTAATCTACCTCAGAAGCAAATAAAATTTAGGAGCCCACGGAACTGGAAAAGATCTTGAAGTCCATCTTATCAGATTCCTCCTTCTTTCTTTCATACTCCTCATTTAGTCATTCAACAAGCAGTATCTGACCATCTCCCTGACTCAGGCTCTGTGCTGGGCCCAGGGCCTGGTCTGGAAGCTCACCATCTGAGGGGCATGTTCACACATATGCAACAAGGAGCCTGGACCAGGGGTGGCCAGGGCCCTGGGGGCCTCCCCGTGTCTCTCCCCAGCACTGTGCCCAGCAGTGCCGGATTGCGTGGAGGCCCCTTGGAGCCTCTGGCCTCCGAAGCCGTGGCTAAGGGTCCGGTTCTTCCTGCCAGAGCCCTGGGTCCAGCTCCTGCAGTGGTTGGTGGCAGTGAGCAGAGAACCCGCAGCTCCAGGCAGCGGCTGTGGGCGAGATAACGCTGCGGCCTCGTCCGTCTGCAGCCTAATGAGCTGCGTCTGCAGCGCTGGCTCTGGGCTGCTACCTGGCAGTTGGCCGGGAGTCTCCGGGAGGCCATTAACCTTTCCAGACCTTCTGGGAGCAGGCGCAGGGGCCGAGGGAGGGGGACTCTCAGTCCACTGGCCGTGCAGCAGGCAGGGGCCTGGGCCGTCACATCCCCAGGCCCTGGCCGCCTCAGCCTCACCGGGAGAAGGGATGGGGGAAAATAGTGACAGGGAGAGACTCTGGCAGGCTCAGGGTCGACTGCAAGGCCACAGCCTGCTGTTGGTAATTTCATCACAAGTGCTTTGAGAGGACACCACAGCCGGGGCAATCTTGAGGTGGCCAGAGCCCTGGGGGCCTCTCCGTGTCTCTGCCCAGCAATGCCAGATTGCGTAGAGGCCCCTTGGAGCCGCTGGACCATGGACCCTGGAGTGGGCATTGACCCTGAGCAGATGCAGCTCAGGCTGTCCTGGACCAGGTCCTGGGAATGTGGAGAGGAGAGATCTGGACATCTAACCCATCTGCCCCAGGACCTTTGCATATGCTTTTCTACTACCTGTAGGTCTTTCCCGATCCTTGGTGCCCATGTAGCTGCTCCCCTCTGAGGCTATGCTTGCTTGGATGCCCCTCCTCAGAAAGGCTGCTGTGTTCCCTTCTGTCACTTTCTCCGAAGCATCCTCTGGATGGCCCTGTTGACACAGGAGGCCATCTGTCCTAAAAAAGCAGCTACGGGGGAGTCAGATTTTGTACTCTGGGTGAGCGGGGCTCCCAGCGCCTGACCAACTCTGCACCCAGTGGGGCCTCTGTAAGCGCTGCACCTGCTAACCGGCTTGCTGAGGTGCTGGAGGATTCCAAGTAATGGAAATAAAAGTCATAGCTCTCTTCTCAAGACAAATTAATTCTACCACCAGGCATTTGTCCCCACAGCTCCGGCATCCAGTTGTCAAATCATAGCCCTGTCTTCGGGTCGTCTCTGCACTGTGTTTCAAGGCGGATTCCCAGGTAACATATTGCCGGCCCTGAGGCCCGGGCACCGCAGGGCCCGCAGTAATCTCTCCCAGCACAGTACAAATGGGATCCGGTGTCACCGGCCCTGCTCTTAAATGAGAAAGTTGGAAAAACAAAAGGCAGAGGTGGGAAGCGACTCTGATTACTAGGAGCTGAAAGCGATTGCCTCGCAGCGGAAACCCAGGCCCTGCGCGCCAATCTGTCCTCCCTCACACCGACTTTGAATATCAAGGAAAGTTTTATTTATGATTCGTCTCTCTCTCGTGGGCTTGCAGGCCACTCTTCGGCGAGGCAGGGATAATAACAAACACTTTCCCATGAAAGTGCAGTTGTCAAAAAATAATGAGGGGAAAATTTCTCCCGAAGCACAGGCTCCCGGGAAGCAAGGTCCTTCTGCGCAGAGGCTCCTGGGGGCCAGGCATGAAAGCAAATTGCAGGGAGAACGGAGACTTGCCTCCCTACCAGGCTCCTTGGGCTCTAGGCAGAGGCAGTGCCTGTCACAAGGGCCATGTGCTGAGTTTCCAGGCTCCCCTCAGAGGCACAGGACACCCCCAGACCCCATCTGGTCCTCCTCTTCCCAGAGACGGTTCCATCTTCTGGCACCAGCCAGCAATGCTATGCAGGTACTCAATGGAGGACTTTACCTACTAAGTGGTATGGGGCACCTATTTCTGAATTCAGGGCACAAGGATCCATGCAATAAATATTTACTGATAGGCTGTGGCATGCAGGCCAGGAGAACTCAACAGGGTTGACACAGACATGGCATGGGATAGGTGGTGGCAGAGATGGACAATGTTTAGGTTGGTTTAACATACAATGTATATGTGTATCACAGCGTTCCATGGTACACTGTTAATATGTATCATTGTTATGTTTTTATGTATTGGTTTAAAATTAATTTAAACAAAGGTAGACACAGCACTCTACAAAACAATGTCCTGAACATGGAACAGTGTTGCAGGCAGCAGGAACAGCATGTGCAAAGGTCCTGAGACTGGAAGGAATATCTTCCCGCCCACTGTTCAGATGGGTTCAACACTATTTTCACAAGCGTGGAAGGTGTGTGTGCAGGGAATTTGCATGTTTACACAGTCAACTGTGCCACACTCTGGGCTAGGTAGGAGGATGCTGCAGGCAACAGTGCCCAGCCTTCATGAATCTGAGTTCTTTGTGACCTTAACAGCTCTGAAAGGCCTTCTACATAGAACCTTGATGGCCCACAGCTCCTGCCCTGAGGACCGGCATTCCTCCTCGCTGGTGCGTCCCTGCCTCTGTCTGGAATGCTATTTGAGCTCCTCTCCACCCTTCAGAACTCAGCTCCAGATGCCTCCTCTGGGACCCTCTGCCCCAGGCTGGTTACTAAAGGGACATTGTGTGGCATGCAGAGCAGAGTGAGTCTGCTGGCCACAGGATTTAGTGCCCAGGTCACACGGCACCGGCAGGCAGGGTTTGGGGTTTCCAGGAATTCTGGCTCCAGTGAGCTGTACACAGGAGGCTGCCCCCGCCCTGACATTGGTGGCTGGACTGGACTGTCCTCCCTGTGGCTCTGGATGCAGAGGCCTGGGCCTGTCCTGCCGGGCCTGCCCTGGGCTGTGTGTCTAAGGCCCTGAAGGCCTGGAAGCCATGTGGCTTCTCCTTCCACCCTTTCACCTCTCTCCTCTCAGCACACTTCACCTCCAAGACACCCCTGGGCCCTCCTGGTGCCCACTAGGCTGGGTGCCCAACCGCCTGGCCCCAGCCCACGGGGCTGAGTGGCATCTCAGGAGCAGACCCCACTGGCTGGGCAGTTGGGGCAGGCTGTGGGCCCAACTGTGGGGGAATCTGGCTGTGGCTACTCGGGGCCCCACAGGCCAAGAGTCCCTTCCGTGAGAGCCCAGCTGCCTGGCACAGCCGCCGCGAGTCTCCCCAGAAGGAGAGCTGAGGAACGGAGGGAACTAATCCCCGTGACCGCCCTGCCAGTGGACACTTGATCTGCTGGCGGGGAGCGCAGGGACACTTCCTGCTCACCACCTGCACCCATGGCTAATGGATGCAGCTCGGAGGCCTAGAGAATCCGGTCCTTGGGGCCGGCCACCTCCCAGAACATGTGTGGTGACCACTGTGGGCCGGGCGCCCAGGCATCCCTCCCTAACCACCAAGTGACATGCAGATCTGGCCCGGGCTCTCTGCTGGCCGGGAGGCTCCTGCCTCCATGTGTCTGCCCTCTGCCCACTTGAGCCTCGGTCTCCCTCCAAACCTCAGTGTAACACTTCAAACATGTGCTCACACTCAGGCCCCGAATGTACCAAACACATCTGTGTCCCAGGGCCCTGGATCTGGGGTGAGTCACCAAATATCTCTGAGCCGCCCTCATTTCACCTGTCCGAGAGAGGGGCCATCTTCCACCGGCGAAGGGAGCCGAACCCTAACCCCATCCACCGTTTGTTCCCCACCTCAGTCGTCCTCATGCCGTCGAGGCACTGCAGTGTGGCTGCCAGGGAGCCAGGGACTGCTGTGCCGAACCCTAACCCCATCCACTGTTTGTTCCCCACCTCAGTCGTCCTCATGCCGTCGAGGAACTGCAGTGTGGCTGCCAGGGGGCCAGGGACTGCTGTCACCACCCCTGTGTACCACAGCTTTACCAGACGTGCCTGCCCCCTTGTTTCACACTCCCACAGGCGCGGCAGATGCCATCTGTCATGGCACCCACTTTCCTGGTGGGTAAACTGAGCCCAGCACAGTGAACCAGCTGCCTGGTTCTGAGCTGGCCTCCCTGAAGTCAGGGTCTGGCAGGGAGGGGGCTGCCTACTCCTCCCACTCCACTTGCAGCTGTCCACGGCCCGCTGGGTGCCAGCATTGTCCTCAACGCCAGGATGCAGAGACAACTGGGGCACAGCCTGCCAGGGGCACAGATGCTGCAGCCAACACTCGCGGAGAGGGCGGCCGAGGTCGGGGCAGCAGCCATTCAGACCTCGGCTGCGAGGCAGAGAGGGCATTGCTCTGGGGAGGACCGGGACGAGAGGAGCCACGGAGAGGCAGAAAGCCTTTGTTTTCCTGAGCCCCTTGCAGGCAGCGGGAGCTGCTCAAAGCCCAGAGGACCACGCGCAGCTCCCCTCCCATCCCTGGCTCATCTGTGTCTGTCGAAACCCCGTAACCTCGTGACTGCGCCGGCCCGCAGCTGTTTATGCGCTCATTGGAATCGCACTGACAATATATTTGTTTAATTTCCAGCAAGAGGGGGAAGATTTGTCAGGGTCAGGGATACGTCTTGCATAAAACATTTTGATTAAACTCTGTTGGCCAGAGAATTACTTTCCTCATCATACTTAGAGAAATCTAGTTGTTCCCTAATTGCAGCGGCTGCCTCGCCGGCGCGTTCCCTGCTCACTGCATTCTGCGCCAGATGTTGCTGGATGTGAACTCCTCCCCAGAAGAGACCCGAGGTGTCTTGGGAGAGGTGTGAACTTGTGCAGGCCCCGGTGGGCCGCCACGGGCTGGGCTGGAGGGAAGCCAGCATCCTACGGGGAGGCCGGGCGGAGGGCCTCCTTGTCAGCAGTGGCCGGGCGAGAGTTACTAAGAAACGCAGGACTGGCAGGACGGCTTGGCCTCATCCGTCTGCTGATAGGTGCAGGGCCCTGCAGGAGCTGCTGGAGAAGCAGGGCGCCTGCGCGAGCTGTAGGGACTGCGGCCATCTCGGCCTTGCCAGAGGGGCCTCCGAGAGGCCTGGGGGCAGCTGGCTGGCTGGAGGCCTCTGCAGCCTTGACCAGAGCTGAGCAATCTGAGCATGTGCTGTAAGGAGCTGCCGGCCTCCCTCCGGGGAGGGAATTGGCCAGACGCACTCTGCCTGTGTCCTTAGTGGAACCGGAGGGTGGGGGGACAGGACAGGGATACAGAGCTGCAAGAAGAAAGACAGAAGCAGCCCCTTGCTCCACACCCACTGCACGCCAGCCCTTTGCAGAGGCCCCTACCCTCAGGTAGGGGAATCCACGCTGACAGCTTCCAGATTTGCAAACCAAGGCTTCAGACATGGCTTATGTGGGGCACGTGGAACCTGGCCTACTGTGGACAGCAGAGACAACAGGCAGGCCTAACAGATGACCCTTGGTGTGCACCCACCTGCAAAGGGCCCCTTTCATGCCTAGGTGTGGCTCCCTGCCAGTCCATACCCAGGGTGCCCATCCCTGTTTGTGGCAGACATTACTAGTCAATCACAGCTCTCTTCCTCACGGAACCCAGACGCAGCCTCAGAGTCCTCCCGGCCCAGGTCCCTCCCCCACCCAGCACTGACAGCCAGGGCGGCCCATCAGAGGAGCCCGTGTGCCACCAGGAGTACAGTTTTGGATTGAAGTTTCTAGATTCTGGGGCTGGGCTGTTCAGTACTAGAACAACAGCCACATGTAACCACCCCGGACCTGACACATACCTGGTTATAAAAAGGGGGCTGGATTTAAAATATGTAACTCTACCAAGAATGTAAATTCTCATTAATAGATTTTATGTTGATTCCACATCACAATGATAAGATCTTGGACAGATCAAGTTAAATAAAACCCAAAATGAATATTCTTTCCAAAGCTGCTTATGTTGTGTTTTGGTTGGACAGGGCTGGTTAGGGTCTCAGGCGCTGTGAACAGTGCCCCTGGTGGCTGGGAAGGGTAATTCACCATCCTAAAGGGCTGGCCCTGTAGCTGTGGCCCAGAGCAAATTACAGAGGCCACCACACCTCCCATCTGGGAGGTGGGGACTCTGAAGGTTCCTATCCCATAGGATGTGATTGAGAATCCATGTGCAAATACATTTAAAGGGTGTGACACGGTGCCGGGCCCTGTAAGGAGCGCTGGCTAGATGGGAATCTTGCTGCCTAAGTGGTGAAGGCCCCTTTCTCCCGTGGACCTCCCAACATTCTTTCCATTCTCAGCTGGACCCAGAAGGAAAGAACAATTTCCTGTCGTGTACTCCTGAAAGGCTCCCCCACTCGGGTGAGCCATCTCTGAAACCACTTCCTGTGTCTCACTGATAAACTTCCCCATGACCCGTTATTTGGGTTCCTGCCTGCCAAGCCCCTGACTTCTCCAACCTCGATCTCCGTTTCTAATTTGTATTAGACCCTACTCTCTTGTTGTTCACTGAGTGCATTTCCACAGCACAGTTGCTGACACTCATACTTAGGGTGGCTGCTTAGTCTAGTGCTACCTCCCAGCTGTGCCTTTCCTGATATAAAGCAAGTAAAGCTAGTTTTGTACTTGTAAAACTCAGAGGGGACAAAGCAATTATAAAAGGGGTCTTTCCTAACCACCAAGAGACAGGTTCCCAGTGCCTTCCGGAGAGTGCTACCTGACAGAGATGGAAAGCCAGCCACAGAAGATATAAATTTTCTATGGGCTCTTCCTCTGTGTGTGTGTGTGTAGGTGCATTTTTCTTTTTAAAATTTTTTTATTAGCGCACATGTGTAGTACACGATGTTTTCATCTCTTGTGTGGAGTTGGCCCGTGTACACAACACATCTTAAACTCCTTTTTTCAACTCCTCCCCTCTCCATCTCTTGCCCCCTTTCTCCTTTGAAAATGATTTGTCCCCCTATTTCCTATCATATATCTTTTATTTTGCTTTTTATTTATGCTTTGGGCTGCTCATCTAAGAGAGTCCACAAGATATTTAGGCTTGTATTTCAGTTTACATGATGGTCTCAAGGTACATCCATTTTCCCACAAGTGTGTTAAAAACCAACCAGGTGAACTGATTGTAACAGTATATTTTACTTAATCTCATTGCACCCCAAGTATCATGTCTTGAATGTAATCAATTTAAAAACACCAGTGAGGTGGTTTGTGGTCTTATTTTGAGATGTCTTTGGAGCCCAGTAGGTTGTTGACATCCACAGCACATCTCAGTGTCACTGACCACATTTCAAGTGCCCAGCATCCCCAAGGGACAAGAACACCTTGTTGGACCTCACAGGTCTGAAGGGGGCGAGCTCGGCAATGGGTGACTGACACAGTCTTCAGGGTCTGGGCCCCGCTGACCCACACACTTGATTCTGTGCCTTACAGTTACCAAGTCCTGGCCTTCTTCGGCACAAGCTGCTCTGTGTACCCTGAATGGGAGTGACCCGCTCTCCCAGGAGGTCCACATGTTGTCTCTTGAAGATAGCAAGGAAAAGACAGGGACTCTGTGGTGCCCTGGGACCATTGCATGGACCAGGAGAGTCCCAGTGCCCCCAAGCCCTCCTCCTGAGAACGGCCGCTGCCCCGTGTTCCACGTTCGCTCGAGTTCCCTCGATTTTTTTCCTGTGCAGAAGCTCCCAGACGCCCAGCACTTCAGGCTTGATACCCTGCCAACTCGGGTGTGCACACTGGGCTCCCCGTACTTCCTGAACTGCGTGTCTCCCGAGATGAAAGACTGTAAAGAAGATAAAAATAGTCCCAGTGAAAGGGATATTCAGCTGGCCCAGTTTGCAGAGTCCCCGTTTCATCTCAGATGTGAATAATTCATCTCTTCTAAACTACTGCTGTTAAGTTAGGGGCATCATTATTACATTTTCTTTGATGACACCAGTAAAAAAAACTCATAAACACCCTGCACATTAGAAGGGAGACCAGAGAGCGTCATTTAAAGCCATTTGCTCGGGCAGAAAGTAGCACCCATGATCCCTGTGATCCGCTTGTCCCCAGGGTGACAAATCAAAGCTGCTTTTGGTTTCCTCCCAGGCACAGTCTGGGGGCTCTGACCTGGTTTCTTTTGAAGAGTTTTTGGAGAGATCCTGGAGGAGGGAAGCGCCTGGGGTACGAGCAGCCTCTGCACCGTCTCCCTTGGGGGGCCTCTAGCCTCAGTTCCCTCCTGGAGACAAGCACAAGTTAACCACTGTGAAGCAAGGCCAGCTTGCTAAGAATGATGCAAATCATTCTGATGCTAATGATACCGATCACCACTATTATTCATCGGCCACTTAGGACAACCACTTTACAGTCAACCACACCGGGGCCCAGAGCAGGGTGGAAGCTGTCTGTTTGCCCTGCCCTGGTGCATCTCCCCAGAGACTCCCTGACAGTTCCTACAATGCCAGCTGAGTGTAGAGCTGGCAGCTTCAGGACTGGTTTCCAAGTACACGACTGAGCTAGGTGACAGCAAGTTCAAGGTCACCCAGCAAGTTCAAGGTCTCTTGCAAAGCCAGGCACCCCTTCCCAGCAGGACACCTGGATGCTCCAGTAGCAGACTCCAGGCAGGAGGCCTGCAGGGGCCCCTATCTGTGGGCATCTGATACAGGGCTCTGCAAACTTGCTCTCTATAGTGGTAGATTGATTGTGTCAACTTGAGACATTTAGAAGCTTAACTAAATGGGCTAAGCAACTCTACACCCTAGGGTGTAGAAGACCCACCCTAGGGTGGTTTATCACCTGGAGGTATAAAAGGGAAGGAGGAAAGACGAATGCATTCCATTCTTTGGAGAAGCTCCAGGCTTCGCCTTTGGTTTGGACCTCATCTCTTGGCTTCCAGTGTAGACTCTTCAGCCTTCTTTCGCAGACCCATCAGCCTGCTGGTGTGGTCTTGCGTGACACACTAGAATGAACTCCAGACCTTGGATTGAATCCTTCTGCCTCCAGCATGCAGACACCCCCTGCATGCTTCCTCATCCAACTCTGTGGCTGACAATCATTAGCCAATCTTGTCATTTCTTATACATTTGTATATCTCACGTTGTATCTGTTTCTCTAGTAAAACCCTAATATACTCTCTTTTTTAGTTATTAAAATTATGAGATCTTTAATTTCTGCAAATTCTTTTTGGGAAATCTGAAATGCAGAACAGACTTTCAGGAGGTCTCCCTGGTTGAAGAAGAGGTTGGGAACATCTACAGCAGTCCCCTTAGGCACCCAGAGCTCATGAAAACCACCGCTCTGGGAAGCTTCAGGGTTTGACCAGATGGGTAAACTGAGTCCCTGAGAGGGTGGCCCCAGGACTGACGTCTGTGTGCAGCACTGTACCCTCACCTGCTCTCCAATGGCCCCACAGTCCTCAGTCTCCCTCAGTTTACCCAGCCTGGATGTCTAGGATGGGCCTGGTTCCATTCCAAGCCCCACACTTTACCCACTCTGGTCCAATGACTGATGATGGAGTTCAGGTTCTCCGTTTCACTTTTAGCAGGAAATCAGAGCCCCAAGCTTCAGTTTGGCTTCCCCTGTGGAAAATCCATGGTGCCATTTC